>QEPC01006789.1:174263-185644 GCA_003113815.1 Sphenodon punctatus | reverse complement strand
GGGTGTCGGCCAGGGGAGCTCAGCTAGGGTGTCGGCCAGGGGAGCTCAGCTGTGGAGGAGAGCACGGGAGCGGAGGCCGCCAGGGGAGCTCAGCTGGGGAGGAGAGCATGGGAGCGGAGGCCGCCAGGGGAGCTCAGCTGGGGAGGAGAGCACGGGAGGGGCGGAGGCCAGGGGAGCTCAGCTGGGGAGGAGAGCACGGGAGGGGAGGTAAAGGAAGTGGCTGCTGCGGAGCTTGTGGAATCTCCTTTACTGGAGGAATCCTGATTGGTTTTTATTTGAATGTCAAACCCTTGTCAATCCCTAGCTGTTAAATGCCTGGCCAGCCAGGAAAGTCTAGTCCTGCCTCAGTGGGGGGTCCCTCCAAGCCCGCCTACCGGCTTGGCATTCTCTCTGGCAGTATCAAGCGCAAAGTGATGCACGTAGGGAATAATAATCCAAACTTTATGTACACAACGCTGGGTCGAAATTAGAAGTAATCACTCAGCGAAAGGACCTTGGAGTCATTGTGGACAATACACTGAAATACTCAGCTCAATGTACGGTGGCTGTCAAAAAAGCAAGCTGAATGTTAGGAATCATGTGGAAAGGGATAGAGAATAAAACTGAGAATACCATAATGCCCCTATATAAATCAATGGTGCGTCCGCACCTTGAGTACTGGGTGCAGTTCTGGTCGCCCCACCTCAAAAAAGGTGCAGAGAAGGGCAACAACGGATGAAGGGTTTGGAGCGGCTTCTTTACGAGGAGAGGCTGGATGCGCCGGGCTCTTCAGCTCGGAGAAGAGGCGACTGAGGGCATAGGAGAGAGCTTTATAAATCATGAGTCGGGTGAAACAAGTAGATTTGGTACTAGAACTAGGGGATGCTCCATAAAGCTAACTGGGAGCAGATTGAAACAAAAGAAAGTACTTTTTCCCTCAATGCACAATTGAAGGGTGGAATTTGTTGCCAGAGGACTGGATAAGTCCTTGGAGAATAGGTCTCTTAACGGCTGTCAGCCAAGCAGATTACAAGATGGGAACGTCTTGCTGTCGGGAGCCGGGAGTGGATCGCCCTTTGTAGCTGCTGGTTCTTCTCCCATGCAACTGGGATTGGCTGCTGCGTTTGATGGACCATTGGTCTGACCCAGTCTGGCCTTTCTTGTGTTCTTATCTGACACCCAATGCTTTAGGCCCGGGTTCAGCCTCCATCCTCACTCCCAGTGGGTAGAAGCTGCATCCCCCAACCAGCTTGGCTTAGAGCTATTTATTGTCTTGTCCTTCCATGAACGTAGCCGGGAGTGGATCGCCCTTTGTAGCTGCTGGTTCTTCTCCCATGCAACTGGGATTGGCTGCTGCGTTTGATGGACCATTGGTCTGACCCAGTCTGGCCTTTCTTGTGTTCTTATCTGACACCCAATGCTTTAGGCCCGGGTTCAGCCTCCATCCTCACTCCCAGTGGGTAGAAGCTGCATCCCCCAACCAGCTTGGCTTAGAGCTATTTATTGTCTTGTCCTTCCATGAACGTAGCCGGATCGGTTATACTTGTGGCTTCCATCCCACTGCAGTGAGTTCCACAGGTTAATGGAGCCTTCTCTGGCAAAGTCCCTCCCTTTGGCTGGTTTCCCCGTTCCTCCTCTGTGGTGTCCCCTAGCACTAAGGGGAAATCCCACTCGCTGGTCCATGATCTCGTGCCCATCTCCCGGATCAGCCTTCCTGCTCCTCTCCTCTCTTTTCCCAGTTCTGGTCTCTCCTTTCTGAGGTGGGGCACCTAAATCTGCACCCTGTATCTGCAGCAAGGTGCCAAAAAGTGCTAGACCAGGTCAGAGCAATGGTCCATCCAGCCCAGCGTCCTGTCTCTGACAGTGGGCAATCTTGGTCCCTTGGGAGAAGCAGCCAGCGGGTCACAATGGGGAGATCTACTTCTATTGTTCACTCCCAACAGTTAAAGGTTACATTCCCCCGAACCTACATCGCTAATAGCTATTAATGACCTGATCAGCCAAGATCTTCTCCAATCCCTTTTAAAAACACTAGTGGCCGTGACCACTTCTGCTGGCAAATTTCCCAAGCTAACGGGACTTATTTCTGCTCCATGTTTGTTGCAATAGGGTGACGAGAACGGCACCTGGCTGCACCGTGGATTTCTGTTGGCGATTTCCAGCCAACCCCTAACTCGGCCTGGTGCACGTTGAGTCGGAGCCCCTCTTCCCTCTGCGTTGCACCTAATGCAGACGTGCCCCCCCCATGACCAGGCTGCAGTTTCAGGAAGGGAGCACGGCAGCAAGAGCAAGGAGCTGCATGGGGCGCTGCGACCACATCCTGCAGGAGGCTGTTGTGAAACGTGGCTCGGAGGGAGGGGTTTGTGTGTGGGAAGGGGCACAGAGGTTGCTCCCCCAAATTCACAAACCCCCCAAGCTTTCTCTCCCCCCCCCCTCAAAACTGAACCTGAAGCAAAGGTCACGACCTTCAAAGCAGCAGGAAGTTAGAAAAGATCTGGGCCCAGAATGGAAACTGTAAATGCTACGGGGGGAGGGGATCAAAGCAGAACAAAGGAGCAAATGTGGACAGAAAGGAGACTGGGATTGAGAGCTGGGGGGAGCCCAGGGCTGGGGGAGCAGGGGCTGCGGGTGGGGATTGAGGAACAGCAGTAGAGCTGGGGGGAGCTGTTTATTTTCTCCAGTCGGAGCTTTTAGGTTCAGATTAGCTTCCCCTCCCCCCTGCCCAGCCAGGTTTCTCAGTCTGGCTTCCCCTTTTGGGCCGGGTGCGGGGGCAGTGGAGGATGGGGAACAGTCAAGAGCAGGCAGGAAGCAAGTGGTTTGCAAGCACTTTGGCAAAGGGCTCTGGTGCCTTCATTGTGTGTGGCTGTTGCTGTGCTCACCCACCCCAGAGATGGGCGCATTCCAGCTCTCGGTGACTATGGGACCATTACTCAGCTTCACCCCCAATACAGCGGGTCCCTGGGGAAGAGTCGTCCATGCAGCGCTGCACCCCAGAGAGGGCTGCATTCTCACCCACACACCCCGTGTGCACGGCTCCAGTGGGCAAGCACGGCCTGCGTATTAGGGGATAGAGCTGTCGGTCGCTGCGTCACCCCCTCTTTGTGCAAGCAGACAGGCCAGGATGTGGCTTCAGAACAGGAAGAGCCCCCTTCCCCCACCCCGATGCCTGGGGACAGATAAGGGACTTTGTCTCGAAGTGCTGCAAGGTGGGGCAGTTTCATTCTGAGAACAAGGGATATGAAACCTTTTTTGGGGGCGGGGGGGAGATAAATACTCTAAAGAACCCAGGAGTCCTGGCTCCCGCCCCCCCCTGCTCTAACCCACTAGCCCCCCCTTCCCAGAGAACCCAGGAGTCCTTGCTCCAAGCCCCCCCACTCTAACCCCCTAGCCCCCCCTTCCCCTCCCAGAGAAGCCAGGAACCACTCCCCATAGTCCAACAATGGGCCCCTGGCGTCCGGTTGTGACGGGGGAGGGGCAGGAGCGTACCCATCTGATCATAGTCATAGTCTCCTTACAAGGCTCGAATTGCGCTCACGGGGTGGGGATTGTGGTCCAGGCGCCATTTCATGAAGCAGGATGTGGTTGGGCTTTGACTTCTGCTATTTACTCAGGGTGACATTTTATGTCTTGGCGAGGGTGGGGGGGAGGTGCAGTGAGGTCTGTCACCCTGGTCTCTGAGCATCATGACCCCAACTCCCTGCCTGAATTCTGAAAGGAAAGGCCTGAATGGGGGGCTGGGCCTTGCAACTGGACCCCAGGAATCCCCATTGGATGCTGTGAGTGACACAGCATCCTGGCCACACTTGGCAACATCTACAGAAGAACATGCAGAAAGATACAGGCACACCCAGTATAGAAGAGAAGAGACTCAGTCGCACTAACACTGAAAAACATTCACAGACACACTGAGAAAGTTACACGGAAGCACAGATACCATCACAATCATTCTCAGAGAAGTACTGTTATGTGAATGCTTGGAAATCCAGAAAGACAATCAGAGAGACCTTCAGCAAGATAGTCACACTCGGAGAGCTACAGGAAAACAGGTGAACTAACGCTCAGATCCACACAAGAATCCCTACAGTCACACAGTGGCAATCCCACTGAACTATCGAGAAAACTAGGCACAAATTAGACTTGGAAGGCTATGGAGATATACGAACAGATGTACAGGGCAGGCACAATCCTATCTATCGGCACAATCATACAGCCACAGTACAGTGCATGCACACCCGGTCACAAGCAGTTACCCCTCACCATCGAGAAACACCATGCTCATAGACACGTTTCTAGTCATACTCAGAGACCAACAGAAGAACAACTACAGAATGACAGTCAGAGCCACAAGCACAGTTTTTATTATTATTTTATTAGCATTTGTATAGTGTCAGCTGTGTACCTGGTGCTTTACAGAACAATCAGTTAGACACGGTCCCTGCCTACGGTTTACAATCTAATAGACACGGAGAGGGAAGACAGGGAGAGGGGACGTAGGGAGAGACAAGGGATAAATTATATTCTTTTTGTTGATTAACAATATTTTTTTTTTTATATTTTCTTTTTGCTGTTTTTTACAATATAAGTTTCCCCCCCTTGGGCTCTAAATGGAATTGGGAAACATCGAAAGTTCAGATCTGAATTCCTGAGGAGTGCGGTTGATGTGACCAGGATCTTTTCTGTTCTAATTTGGGCTTGTGTAGCACGGGCCTTCAGCTACCTGCCAACCAGCCAAACGCGTTTCAGGGAATGCCCCCTTCTTCAGTGGTTCCTGGGTGTTAGAAAAAGTTTTCTACATTTCCATAAATCAAGCAAGCATGATATCTCAAAAAATTGTATTCAAAGGTGGATCATTCGATTGACCCTCACGGCCACTCATTACCTCCTGGATGGTGAAAAAGATTTTCTACATTCCCACATGGCCTCTGTGTAACAACTCTTCCATTATTCTTGAGTCCCTGTGTGGGCCCATTATACCTGGAAAACATGTCTACATAAGTGTTCTCACAGCTAATACAAACTTATTTACACAGTATTTATTTGGCAAATGGACACCCTTCCAATAGCCACAAAATTAGGATGTTGAAATATAGACGACCAACCTTTCTTCTCAAAGCAGCCCAGCAAATATCTTGCAAGCACCCAGCCTTTTGATGGTGCCTTGATGGCTCAGGTGTTGCCAGTTAGATCCATTCAAGGCTTAAATGCCATTCAGCCATTCCCCATACGCTATGGGATAACCAATGAGCAGAGCCACTGGAATTATACCCCCATGATTCTCTCTAAAAATTAAAGGCTTAAATCCTTATTATTATTGCTGCCTGTCAAAATAAAGACAGAATAAAGCCTGGCATAGGGCCTGTCAAAATAGAGGCTTGAATCCTTCTTATTACTGCCTGATATTGGGCTTTTATCCCATAAAATCTACAAGGGCTGCAACTGAAATCTGGGAATTGTAGAGTAAAGCCCAGGCTGTAGTCCTGGCTGCTGTTGCCTACTGTTAAGCTTTTCCCCAAGTAATCTACAGAGACTGTTGTGGCTGTTGGATGTGGGTGTTTACCAACCACACTGGTAATTCTGAAGCAAAGTGTAACTATCTGATAATGCACTGGATCCACAAATAAATATTAACATTTAGATGAACATTAAAATGATCAGTTCAAAGAATAACAAATATACCAGCCCATATGTTGAGAACTGTGGGGCTTGCCGGTACAGTACTCCAACCAAGGTCTTCAAACACCCCAGAACAGGAGACCCAATGAACACTTTTTCACCTGCTCCACTAAATCTGTGATTTACCTCATTGTGTGCTCTGCAATCTAATGTACGTAGCATACACTTCCAGGAAGGTCAAAGTCAGAATCCTGGAACATGTGGGTAACATTAGACGAGGGACCCTCAAAGAACCACTGGTGTAACACTTTATAGACATGCAACGTGCACCATCAGAACTAAAATTCCTAGTTCTGGAAATAATTGCTGAAGATAGAGGCCATTACATAAAAGCATTACAAAGGAGGGAGATTTTTCTGGATTTTCAAATTGGGAACGCAGGCTCCCTCTGGGTTAAATGATTCAATCTCATGGACACCATTCTTAACATAGAAAAATAGATTTTACAAGAGCCTCATTGGTAGCCGTGGTATTTTGTTGCCATGACTGATTATCTGCACATTTATGTGAGCCCGTAACATATGGGCTGGTATATTTGTTATTCTTTGAACTGATCATTTTAATGTTCATCTAAATGTTAATATTTATTTGTGGATCCAGTGCATTATCAGATAGTTACACTTTGCTTCAGAATTACCAGTGTGGTTGGTAAACACCCACATCCAACAGCCACAACAGTCTCTGTAGATTACTTGGGGAAAAGCTTAACAGTAGGCAACAGCAGCCAGGACTACAGCCTGGGCTTTACTCTACAATTCCCAGATTTCAGTTGCAGCCCTTGTAGATTTTATGGGATAAAAGCCCAATATCAGGCAGTAATAAGAAGGATTCAAGCCTCTATTTTGACAGGCCCTATGCCAGGCTTTATTCTGTCTTTATTTTGACAGGCAGCAATAATAATAAGGATTTAAGCCTTTAATTTTTAGAGAGAATCATGGGGGTATAATTCCAGTGGCTCTGCTCATTGGTTATCCCATAGCGTATGGGGAATGGCTGAATGGCATTTAAGCCTTGAATGGATCTAACTGGCAACACCTGAGCCATCAAGGCACCATCAGAAGGCTGGGTGCTTGCAAGATATTTGCTGGGCTGCTTTGAGAAGAAAGGTTGGTCGTATATATTTCAACATCCTAATTTTGTGGCTATTGGAAGGGTGTCCATTTGCCAAATAAATACTGTGTAAATAAGTTTGTATTAGCTGTGAGAACACTTATGTAGACATGTTTTCCAGGTATAATGGGCCCACACAGGGACTCAAGAATAATGGAAGAGTTGTTACACAGAGGCCATGTGGGAATGTAGAAAATCTTTTTCACCATCCAGGAGGTAATGAGTGGCCGTGAGGGTCAATCGAATGATCCACCTTTGAATACAATTTTTTGAGATATCATGCTTGCTTGATTTATGGAAATGTAGAAAACTTTTTCTAACACCCAGGAGCCACTGAAGAAGGGGGCATTCCCTGAAACGCGTTTGGCTGGTTGGCAGGTAGCTGAAGGCCCGTGCTACACAAGCCCAAATTAGAACAGAAAAGATCCTGGTCACATCAACCGCACTCCTCAGGAATTCAGATCTGAACTTTCGATGTTTCCCAATTCCATTTAGAGCCCCAGGGGGGGCTTCTTTTGTTGTACACAGCTGCATGCAGATATTGTAACATACATTTTGTTGTTCATGCTTTGTAATTTTAATCGACACAGTACCCATTCATTGGGAATAAACAGTTCTTTTTGTACACACTTGTAATGTAATATTTGCACAGTTCCACATTTTGTATTTATAATAAGTTCAATACAGTTCCTCCCCCATTTAGTGCATGCTTGTGGGGACTTGTTCCCCCTTGGGGGTTAGGGTACAGTCCCTCTCTTTCCCTCCCCCTCCCGGAGACTCATCCCTGAGAGGAGACGAGCCGCCACATTCTGTCCCAGAGTTTTCTGAAGAGTCTTCAAGGGCAGCCGCACGTAGAGCGCATTGCAGTAATCGAGCCTCGAGGTGATGAAAGCACAGATGACAACGGCCAAAGAAAAGGCCACAGCCTCCTCACTAGATGGAGTTGGTGGAAGCTTCTCCTGGCCACCGCCACCCCCTGACAATCCAGGTGCAGCGAGGGATCCAAGAGCTGAGGCTGCGAACCTAAATGACCAGAGGGAGCCGGACTCTGTCAATAACCAATGTCCCAATCCCCTCAAAGTCACAAGACCGGCCAACGATCATCAACTCAGTCTTGTCAGGATTTAGCTTCAGTCGGCTCATCCTCATCCAGTCCCCAACAGCAGCCAGGCATTGGGTAAGCAGCACTGAGATTGCAGGACAATGAAAAATGAGGACAATGAGGTAGAGCTGAGTATCATCAGCATAGTGATGGCACCTCACCCCAAAACCTCTGAATGACCTTGCTCAGCAGCCTCATATACACGTTGAACAAGAGGGGAGGCAGAATAGAACCCTGCAGGACCCCACAGGGGAGGTCCTGAGATGACAACGAACAATTGCCCATCACCACCTGCTGGGACCTCCCCGATAGAAAGTAGCAGAACCACTCAAGAGCCGTTCCGGTCCTGCAGTCGTGTCAACACCTCGTGATCAACTGTATCAAAGCCGCAGAGAGATCTAACAAGATCAACAAGGTAGAATTCCCCATTGTCCATCTCCAGGTGCAGGTCATTGACCAAAGCCAAAAGCACTCCGTGCCATGCCCAGGACGGAAGCCCAAGTGAAATGGGTCCAGGAATCCAACAGAATTGAGATGCGCCTGGAATGCCAGGCAACCACGGGTTCAATAATCTTCCCTAAAAAGGGAAGGTTAGAGACAGGCCGATAGCTGGCTGGGGCATCAGCGGACAGAAATGGTTTCTTAAGCAGGGGGGCAGACCACCAATGACACCCTCCCCTGCCGAAAGGAAGCTTTGACAACCCCAGCCAAGCCCCAGTGTCTCCCGGCATCTCCCAGTTGGCTTTCACCAGCCAGGACAGGCAAGGATCTAATTCACAACTGGTTGCCCTCACCGCCCCAAGCACCTCCCCTGCATCGGTGGATGATACCAATTAAAACATGGCATCATCCAGCAGCTGCAACCCATACTTGATGGGGACAAAACCCTAAGAAAAAGCTTCCCTGAACCACCTCTCTTGGCCTTCAAACAACCCCCAAACTTCTCACAATGGATCATCCGAAGCAAAACTACCCACCACCCAGGACACCTCAACAGGAACAAAACCTCGCTAGAACAGTAGATCCCAAACGTACCGGCACATTTCTACCACCACCACCGTCATTACCCCCCCCCCCATGGGAAAACATTCCAAATACAAGGCAACTACACCTGTAAATCCCCAAATGTAGTGTACTTCATTCAGTGCACCAAATGCCGCCACGGAAACGACATTGATGAAACCCAGCAAACTTTGCACCAAGGTATGAACTCACACAGGCATAGAGTTAGAAACAAAGTCACTGACTCTGCAGTGGGCATAATTTCTCCCAGCACAACCGCTCCATATCAGACCTCTGTCCTCATCCTCAAAGGAAACCTTCACAACACCCACACAGGTGTCCATGGCTCAGTGTCCTAGTGTGATCGTTTATGACTGTATCTCTGTGTCTGACTGTGTATGTCAACAGTCCTTGACGCTGTTTGTGGGACTCTTCTCCCCCCCGGTGCATATTTTGGCTGCGGAAGGGAATGCGCAGCCAGAATCTGCACGGGGTTCGGCCAGTCTGAAAGCCCCCCCGCGCAGCTTTGCCAACAAATACACACAGAGATAGAGCTAGATTTCCTGCTCTGTATCTCTGTGTGTGTTTGCCGGCAAAGCTGCACAGGTGTGTGTGTGCTTTTTAGACCAGTTGAACCCTGTGCATAATCCTGGCTGCGCATTCCCTCCCACAGCCAAAATATGCTCCCGGGGTGTGTGTGTGTGAGTGAAAGTGGTCGTAGAGTCCCACATAATGTCAAGGACTGTTGACATACAAAGTCAGTCACAGAGATACAGTAACGACCACACTAGGACACTGAGCCATGGACACTTGTGTCAACAACAGCAGTATTCCCAGCTGGAGAGCCACAGTCAGCAGACAACCACCACAATCACAGGCCAGCCCAGAAGCACAATCACTCTAGACATTCAGGAACACAGCTGCCCCAGAGGGAGTCACAACTGCACTTGGAGTGCAAGATAGACAAGGGGGTAACTGCAATAGTGAAAACTGCACTAAGCCCACGAGCTTGGAGGGCCACAATCCCTGGTGGAGAAAGATGTCTATCTTGCCACCGAGAGGAGGGGAAGGGGGCCTCGTTCCAGGCCAGCTGTACGCTGCGGCTGTGATGGCACAGAGAATGATACAGTCCCAATCGTACATGAAGATCTGCAGACACACCAACCACAAGAGACATTTGTAATCACACTCTGAAGTCTACAGACACAGTGCAGATGGACACACAGCAGGGTGACTGAAAGAGACAAACAGTCACCCCAAAAGTCACACATGGGACTATCAACAACACACAGTCATGCTCAGAGCATTGTACACAAATCACTAACAAAGAGAGAGCAGCAATCACACCTCCAAGCTGGAGAGCTAGGATGCTGCAATAGCATTAGCAGGAGGGCCATGGAGTTAGAAGGCTTTAGCAGCATTAGCAGTGTGTTTGGGGAGCTAGGATACTGCAGCAACATTAGCAGTTGGGCTGGAGAGCCAGGATACTGCAGGAGCATTAGCAGTGGAGATGGGGGACTAGGAGGTTGCAAAAGCACTAACAGTGGGACTAGGGAGCTAGGATGCTGCAGCAGCATTAGCAGAGGAGATGGAGGCTGCAGCAGCATTAGCTGTGGGGCCAGAGAGTTAGGATGCTGCAGCAGCATTAGCAGGAGGACTGGAGAGATAAAATGCTGCAGCAGCGTTAGTAGTGGGGCCAGGAAGCTAGGACACAGCAGCAGCATTAACAGTGTGGCCGGAGAGGTAGAATTCCATGGCAGCATTAGCAGCGGGACTTGGGAGTTAGGACACTGCAGCTGCGTTAGCAGCATGTCGGGGGAGCTGAGTGCTGTTATACAGACCATTGAAAAGGATTTGTTCTAGTATCTAGTAGTTGAACAGATTTTTGTCTGGGCCCTTTAATGAAGAGGGTGGATTAACACCAGGGGTCAGTTTGGGGGTTGTACCATCTGTGTCCGGGCTCCCAATCCCCACAGGCACTCGATGGAGCTCTCCTGACTTTGGAGCCATCTGCAGTGTCATGGAGTGTGAACATTGTGTCACTCAGAGAGGAAAGCTGGGAGCCCCACGAGGAGCTCGGACTGGTCCAGCAGGGTGGGGGCTTGGGCGTCTGGTCTAGTTCTGTGGGATTGAGGTCATTTCACTCTCACTCTCTCTCACGCTTGCGCACGCACACGCACACTTTCAAATAGAAAGGCTCATGATTGCACCTAACACAACGCACCCACGGCCCCGATCTGCTGCAGTTGCGAGCAATGATGCTCTTTCTCTCGCACACAGTTCTGACATATACACCCAACACAACCTCTCTATTTCCATGACGCAGCTGATTCAAAACCAGACCAACGTCTCCTTCCTGCACGATCTCTCGTGTGAATCAACCGCAGCGTCTGCAGCCAACGGCAGAACAGGCTCCACTCAACACACACAGCAACACCTGCAGGAAACACAAACCGGAAACCCAGCGCGGACAATACAGACATAGAGCTCAGCTGCTGCCCCTCAATCCCCCCCC
>QEPC01006789.1:99152-110182 GCA_003113815.1 Sphenodon punctatus | reverse complement strand
ATCAGTTCTGAGGACGAATGCCGCCTCCACGCGGCTCCAGCGGACCCGCCCTCCAAGAAAAAGGGGCGGGGCCGCTCCCCGTCGGCCCGCGCGGCGCCACTGCGCACGCGCCACAACTCCGTTGCCAGGCAACCCCAGCCCGGGCCATGCGTTCCTCCCAGCTGCCTGAATGCAGCACGCTCCGTCCTTCCCTGCATCTCCCGACGGGGAGCGCGGCAATTTCCCCGTCGCCGCCATTATGGCGGCGAAGGGGGCTTATCACTGAGACTGGCAGCAGCGGCGGCAGAAGGTCAGAGGAGCAGCAGGCACTGGCATCGGCACAGGCACCCCAAAGTGTGTCAGGGCATCACCTTGTAGAGGTCACCCCAGGGGGCAGGCGAGAGGAGACACATTCAGGCAGCAGCAAGACTCAGAGGCAGACAGAGAAGAAGCAGGCATGTGCAGAAGAGACCTCTTTCGTTTTCATTTTTACAAGTTCATTCATTTTTGTTTCCTAGTTACTAAAACAAATGAGGTTTAATTCATTTTAGTAACTGAACAAAACCAAAATGAATGGTACCCCCCTAGTCAACAACTTCTCCTGGAGAGCCCACCCCCAGTTAAAGGCTAATACCGTCTGGTGACAGGAATACACCATTGTCTTGGTATAATTCAGCCCTCATCCACCCAACGACACTGGGTTCCACCCAATCACCACCGACCCCAGTGACCAATGGGCAAATCGCTTGGTTAACTCATTTCTTGGGTCAGTCTACCCTGCAGGGGTTCCTAGCATCTCTCCAAACGTGCCACTGAAGCAGCAGTGAGAAAACCAGAGAACAGCTCCCTAATGTGTGCACAATCCCTCTTCACCATGAGAACCAGCTGCAAACCAGACCTTCGCGGCAGGGACGTCATTCTCACCTAAGTGAATAACTATAGCGCGTGGGTGGCTGGTGTTCCCTTCAGTGGTCCATGGAGCCCACAGCATTCCTTCACGTCCCTCCACCCTCCTGCTCAGATTCAGCTGGGCCCCCCAACCCATCCTTCTGGCCACTTCCACTGCCCAGTAGACAAAGCTGTGACCTAATCCAGACCTCCTGTGTCCACAAATAAGAAATAATTACCGCACCATATGTTCCCACCAGCCCTCATGTGGGGAGGGACCCCCTCCCTCTAAGAAGCGAGGGGACGAATGTATGCACAAAAAGCACCTGACCATCCCAGAACCCAGGGATTGAATTTCCCTATTTCCTAAACCACCTGCCCTGGAGACAAGGTGGCCCTGATCCTGAACGACCGCAAACCCAACAGATCAGCGTTGCACCATGACTCTTGCAAACTTCTTTTGTCATAGAGTCACTATGCTGGAAGGGACCTCAAGGGGCATCTAGTCCAGCCCCCCACACCACTGCAGGACCTGCCACTCCCCAACCATCCACAGAAAGAAATCCCACCAATAGCTACACGTAGAGAGTGGGACCAACCAGAGCGACCGATGCCCGAAATAACGGGCAATAATTTTAGATAAAGAAGGATCCATTTGTCCCAAACAGGCGAGCCGCACCCACGCTACAGGAGAAGGTGAAAACCTTTCAGAGTCATCTGCCCAGACTAGGCTACCTACCCTCCACCGACTGGTAGCTGGTTAGAGGTTGCCCATTGCTGTGCAGCAGAAAGTAGCCAGCCCCAGGCGGACGGGACGCCATGTAGGCCCACGTTGCCCATACTGGGAATATTTGTGTCCCAGTTATGCAGCCTAATGCACCCTTCCCCTTGGAGTGCCTTACCCTTAAAATCATGGCACCTTTGACCCATTGGAGGTCAGTTAACTGCAATACCCTACCAGACCCATCGGCACGTCAAAGTGGTGGTGTTTTTATTTTTAAACAGTCCAATCTAAAGAGACCCCAAATAGCCATTTAGGTTAAGGAGGTGGTCCATGCATCAGACTAAAGTTCCTGGGTCCAGTCCTGAGCTCGGGGATGGAGCGTAGGTTTCTGGCCAGGATACAGACCTCAAAATGGAGACTGTGGGCGGATACATTGCTCGGAGTTTTAAGGCACAATTACAGGAACTGGGGCTGGTACCAGATACGTTTGCCAAAGTGCTATGGTATATAAAAGCAATGTAGCGTGTCTGATGGAAGTCTCGCCTTCCAGTTATGATCCATAGTAACACAGATGCCAAGTGATGTTCTGCCTGAAGGCGCTGTAATACTAAATCAACTCGCCTAGTTATGGTGAGACAGTGAAGAGAGCTGACTTATGGGGCTAATTTCTTGCCCATTTCAGCGCAGTTGTACCTGGCACCAATCCTCTCCTCTGCAACTGAAGCCCCAAACTGATGACCTAAGACAATGGGACTGGCATCTGGTCCCCCCACCCCTCACCAAAAGCCCTTTCGGAGGCAGTCCATGTGGCAGGTGCGACGGAGCCTCGCGACGTATTAAAGAGGTTCCACAGGTTTACAGGCATTGGAAACCTCGTCGTAGCCAATGTTGTACCTATCTTTAAGAAAGGGAGTAGGAATGACCTGGGTAACTATAACCTCAGTGATGTGTAAGATATTAGAGCAGATACTAAGGCTGCTTTATCACATTACGGGGGGGACAGGATTCCATGAGGGCAATCGCAGAATTAGCAGACATAGGAATGCACTATTCTGTGTTTCTTCCATGAGAACAGTCCCCCAATGTAGCTCTTCCAATCACAGCAGAATAGCACGTTCCTATGAGCACTAATTTGCATGAGAATAGAGCCATGGTTGCCTTTCTGGAAGTTCCTCGCCCCGCCCGGGGAATGTGAGAAAGCAGCCCAAGAGAAGGGAAGTTAATGGCCTGCTAGCAAAGGGAAGACATGATGAAATGCAACATGGGGTCACAAACGCAGATTATGCCCAACCAATCTGAGATCCTTTTTTGTGGGGGAGAAACATGGACTTTTTGGATAAAGGGAATGCAGCAGATTTAGTGTATTTGTACTTTAGTAAGGCATTTGATACTGTGCCCATAGAAAATTACTGCTTATTAAGCTGGAAAAGATGGGAATGAACAAAAGTTGGTTGACTGGAAAGGGAAAAAGGGTTGTGTTGAGAGGCGGACTTTCTCGGCGGGGGGAGGTTGCTAGTGGAATTCCTCAGGGATCTGACTTGGGACCCTTCTTATTTAACAGATTCATAACTGACCTTGGTGAGGGAAGTCAGAGTCTGCTAATGATGTTTGCAGATGATACCAAGTTGGGAGGAATTGCCAATGCAGAGGAAAACCCTCCAACATGAACTGGGTGACCCATGGATTGGAGTGTCAGGACCCAGGGGGCAGCTGGAGTGAGACAGCCTGGGGGCAGAAAAGTGCACTGTTCCTTTAAGGGTGGCACGGAGTGGCACACTCACTGCCAGAAGAAACACAGCACCTTTAAGGGCTGTGAGACAGCTGCAGGATGCCGAACGCCGAGCCCGGCTGGTTCTCGGTGCCATCGCCGGCGCGTGTCACTTTCTCATAGTGTCTCCAGCTGTCTTGTCTCCACCCCACGATGATCTTGGCCTACGCCGAGCTTTGGAGGAGGCTACCAAATAAAGATCCTGAGGGAGCACAGATGCTGGCAACCTAACAAGGCGAGGCAGTGTGGGGAGAATCGCAAGCATCGGGCTCACGCCAGGAGATGCCGATGTTCTCCCTCCTCTAACAGGCAAGAGGCACAAAGGCCAAGCTAGCTGGATAGGCCTCGCTGGAGGAATTCAAGAGGACACAGGGGCACCCCATTTTGCTGCTCTCAAAGTGGGTGCAGACTTAGCCAATGTATTTTGTACCAAAGATGCAACAACTGTAATAAAGTCCTACGGCCCCGAGCAGATTGTTCATCCAGTTCTTGATCATCCTCGCACCCTGGCTGCCCTCCGTTCTTGGAGATGAGAACACTATGGGTACTCTAGACAAATCCAAGGTCAAAGGAATCCCTACTGTCATTGGGGCCGATCCCATGCCCCGCGGATTCTGCGCGGACCCCTGTATGCGCACAATGGAGGTCTGCGCGGTTTCCGTGTGGGTGCGTGACGCGTGCAGGGGATCTGCAGGGCATGGGATCGGCCCCAAAGATGCTGATGGGTTGTGGTTGATTGTCCACCGGTCATGTGGAGGTTCTTTGAACTATAATGCTATGACAGCAGTGCTTCCTCCACCTATACTTATAGGGAGATCATTTTCTCTACACAAAACACATTCTATAAAGGAACACTGCACATTCCTGCCCCCCGGTATCTCAGTCCAGCTGCCCTCTGGGTCCTGACAGTGCCTCCCACTCCTCAAAGGCCTCTTATGGGCCTGGGTTTGTCCAGGTGACGTAAGTGGAAGTGGAATATGATTCGGGGAGCGTGTACGTCGACAGCTGGTTCCCACAGTCGGTCCACAGGGCCATAGCCTTTTCCAGTCAACTAGGTACACTGCAGATTGTGACCCAGGACACTGGGTCCTGACAGAGTGTTAGGAAAGGGATGAAATTCAATAGCACAAAGTGCAAGGTTATGCATTTGGGGTTTAATGATAAGCATCAGTTGAAAACAACATGGAAGGAGAGGGACTAGGGGTTATAACTGACCATAAAATGACTGAGCCATCAATGTGATGTAGCTGTAAAGGCTGCATTAGGCCTGGTATTGCGAGCAGGAATAGTGAGGTATTGTTGCTTCTGCTCTGTATAAGGCTCTGGTAACACCACATCGGGAGTTCTGTATTATTATTATTATTATTATTATTATTATTACTAATTACTATTATTATAAACATTTATATAGTGCCAGTCGTGTGACCTGGTGCTGTACAGAACATAGACATAGATTCGGTCCCTGCCTGTGGCTTCCAATCTAAAAGACAAGGAGGGGGAGACAGGGAGGGGGGACAGTGGGAGCGACAGGGGAGAAGACCAACAAACATTCAGGTGGATGCGAAGTCTCAGGTGCGTGTACTTGGCTTGGTTACAATCGGTTGGTTGAGCAGTCTGCAGAGGAGGACAGACAGTAGGTATATGGGAACGACTAGCAGGCATTGGGAAAGGCGGCGAGGAAAAGGTGGGTCTTGAGGGATTTGAAGGAGCAGAGGGAGGGGGCGAGGCGGATCTGGGCAGGGAGAAAAAAAAAAAAAAAGAAAAAAACGAGGGAGAAGGGTCGAAGGCGGTTAGGTGAGCAGGAGAAACAAGGGAGAGTGAGGGAGGGGACAGAGGAAGAGCGGAGAGTGCATGCAGGAGTGCGTAGGGAGATTAGGTCCAAGAGGTAAGGGGGAGCTTGGTTGTGGAGTGTTTTGAACGTGAATACCAGGAGTTTAAAGAGGAGATACGTTCAGGAAGGGGAAGCCAGTGAAGAGAGAAGAGGAGAGGTTACACATGGTTGAAGCGACGGGCAGAGTGAATGACCTTGGCAGCGGAGTTTTGGATTGCGATAAGGGGGGAGAGGTGAGAGTGAGGGAGGCCAGCAAGGAGGAGTTTGCAGTAATCAAGGTGAGAGATAACCATGGCATGAACAAGGGTTTTGGCCGAGGAGGTAGAGAGAAAGGGGCAGATCCGAGCAATGTTATGGAGGGTGAATTGGCAGGATTTGACAACAGAGTCAATGTAAGATTTAAAAGAGAGGTGCGTGTCAAAGGTGAAGCCCAAGCTACGGGCTTGGAGAACAGGATGGGTGGTGACTCCATCGATGCAGATGGGCAGGTTAGAGGGAGAGGAAGGGGAGGGAGGAAAAATGAGGAGTTCAGTCTTGGCCATGTTGAGCTTGAGTTGACGTCGGGACATCCAGGCGGAGATATCAGAGAGGCAGTTGACGAGGCGTGAGTGGACAGAGGAGGGGAGAGAGAGGGTAGAAAGATAGAGTTGGGTGTCATCAGCGTAGAGATGATATTGGAACCCGTGGGAGGCAATAATTTTACCAAGGGACAGGGTGTAAATAGAGAAGAGGAGAGGGCCAAGGACAGAGCCTTGGGGGACCCCAACCGAAAGGGGGAGGGAGGAGGAGCTCGACTCGGGGACCGAGACTTTAAAGGAGCGGTCAGAGAGGTAGGAGGAGTCGCTTAACTATAGAGTCGCTTCCACAGCTTTATAATATCAGGGGAGTTAACACAATAAAAGAGAAATATTTGTTCAAATTAAAGGTGAGCATAGGTACAATAACTAATGGATACAATCTGGTTAACAATAAATTTAGCGTGGAAATTAGAAGAAGGTTTTTAACACTCAGAGCAGGAAACTAGTGGAAAAGCTTCCATGGGAGCATTTGTAGGGGCAACGAATCTGAATAGCTTTAAAACAGAGTTGGATACATTTATGGCACCTAACTCACGAGGTTTTTTTATTTGATGCTACAGGAGGAATCCAACTCCGCCGTAAGAACACATGTTGGTTTTTCCCCTTTCTTCCTGTAGCGTCACAGTTGTCTGCAGCTGGAGGTGGGTCTGTCGGGGCGTTCTGAAGCCTGGGGACTCTCTTGTAGATCGGGGGCCTGGCTGGTGGGGCCTGCGCGCAGGCTCAGGGTCTAACTGATCATCATATTTGGGGTTGGGAAGACACTTTCCCTCTGGACAGATTGACAGTTGACTCTGGGTTTTTCGCCTTCCCCTGCAGCCTGGGTGCGACTCGCCTGTTGGGGACACCTGGATCCTCCTTTTTCTGAACTTGTTCTCTGTTATTTCAGGCATCAGTGCACTGTCATTGGTCCCAGTCTCTACTTGTAGCTAGTGGTGGGATTTCTCTGTGTGGATGGTTGGGGTGTGGCGGGTTCTGCAGTGGTGCAAGGGGTTGGACTAGATGGCCTCTGAGGGACCTTCAAGCTCTGTGACACTTTTACCCATCCTGAGCCTTCAGGGAAGGCCGGGGTAGACAAATCAATACGTTCTCTCCCTCACTCTAAACAGGGGTGCATTTTAAACTTAGTCTCATTCTAAACTTTTTTGTAGTTGGCTCTCTTGGCTCATTTGTAGTTGGGGAAAAATAAGGCGGGTCGATGGGTGATTTCATGGAAAGACACTAGCAACTTTTTGATCCAGTTCAAACTTTTTTTAAAAAAGGAACAAACTCTTCCAAATTGGATCAGGTTCAGTGTAGAGCAAGAAAGATGCTAAAGGGTCTGGAAAGCAAGTCTTTTATAAGGAAAGGTTGAAGAACTGGGTATGTTTAGCCTAGCAAAGAGAAGACGAAGGGGCAAAGTCTTCCAATGTCTAATGGACTGCCCCCAAGAAGATGGCACGGAGCTGTTCATTGCTACAGAGGCCAGAACTAGAAACAATGGGGTCAAGATGCAGGAGGGGAGATTCTGGTTAAAGGTCAGGAAAAACTTGCAAACGGTCGCCGATGTTTGGCAGTGGAAGCAGCAGAGGGTCTCTGTTGCTCTTAAAGAGGCTGGACAACCATCTTTTGGTGATGTTTAGCTGTCGAGGTTCTGCATATAAGCCAGGACTTGGAGGACTAGGTGATCTTCGAAGTTCTGTGATTCTACGATCAGCATTTGATGGGTTTTCCAGTGTTTTTATGATACATGTTTGTTTTGGCAGGTTGTCGAAACCAAATGGAAGAGCAAAATCAAACTGTCATGATGGAATTTATCCTCCTGGGCTTCCCTGGGTCTCGGTATTTGCAGATTTCCATCTTCATGCTCTTTCTCTTCATGTACATCCTGACAGTCACAGGAAATGTGGCCATCATCGTTCTAGTGATGATGAACGCAGCCTCCACACCCCCATGTACTTCTTCCTTTGCAACCTCTCCTTTTGGAGGTCTGGTACACCACAGCTTCTGTCCCTAAGACCCTCGCCATCTTTCTAGACAGAAGTAGAAATATTTCCTTTACTGGCTGCCTCTTGCAGATGTATTTTGTCTTCTCCCTTGGCTGCACAGAATATTTCCTGCTCTCCATCATGGCGTACGATTGCTATTTGGCCATCTGTTACCCGCTGCATTATAGCATTATCATGGACAGCACCTTCTCTACCAAACTGACACTTGGCACTTGGCTCTGTGGATTCCTGGTGATTTCTATACCAACCTTTTTGATCACTAGACTGTCCTTCTGTGGCTCCAATGTGATTAACCATTTTTACTGTAGCATAGACTCTTGGATAGTTCTCTCATGCACAGACACCTCTGTCATTGAAATGGCAGCTTTTGTCATCTCAGTCATTGTCATCTTGGGATCGTGTGTGATAACCTTCCTTTCATATATTTACATCATCTCTACCGTATTGAGAATTCCATCTTCCCGAGGACGACAAAGGGCCTTTTCCACCTGCTCTTCCCATCTCGCAGTTGTCATTATTTGGTACGCCTCCACCATCTTTCTTTTTGTCAAGTCTTCTGCATCAAGTTCATTAGAAATCACTAAAATTGTGAACATCCTCAACACCATTGTTACACCGTTGCTCAATCCTTTCATCTATGCACTAAGAAACTCGGAGGTGAAAAAGTCTGAGAGACGTTCCATTGGACATGAAGTTATAGTCAAATGTCCTGATGATTATTCCATTAAAATGAAACTTTTAAAAAAACATTTTCAGTAGTTCTAGGTAACTTGCACCCTAGTCTTTTAATTGGCCTTGGTAAGGACTAGAGATGAAACAATAGTGAAAACGTAATTCAAGGTAATTATTCTCTCAATAGGATTGGAAGGAGAATGTTCACATCGCAGCAAATCTTCACTGTGGTTCGGTACTGGTTTGACTTGATTCACGTTCAGTGTTTGTAAATTTGATTTGGTCCATAGTGCATGTATGGGAGTTCGTTTCAGTAGCGTTTGAGCCTGTTCATTGGTTCGGTCTGGGTTCAGTGTGTCTGGCTGGGAGTTCAGGGTCTGGGTTTTAGTCTGTTGTTTGTCCGATTGATCTGGGCATTTGGGTCAGGTCTGGTTCCTGGTGGGAGGTCAGTTCCAGATTTAGTCTGTTTGTTGGTTCGGTCAGGTGCATGGTGTGTCTGGGTGGGAATTTGGTTTCTGAGTTTAGTCTGTTGTTTTTTCAATCAGTCTGGGTGTTTGAGTCCGGTCCCTGTGAGAGTTCAGTTCTGGATGTAGACTGTTGATTCAGTCTGGGTACGGTCTGGTCTATGATGCATCTGGTTGGGTGTTTGGTTCGCAATTTAATCTGTTTGCTGGTGCAGTCTGGTCTGTGGTATGTCTGGTTCAGATTGGTCTGGTTGGTCTGTCAGGAGGATGCAGGATGGAATAAAACGAATGACAAGGAACGCTGATTGTAAACAATAGAGACAATAGGATTGCCAATTAGAAATAATAGGGATTTGGAAATGCCCTTAATGATTAGTAAACCAATAAAATAACAAATGATTATCTGAAAGAAAGGTTGGAATGACGGTTGAGTCTCACTGGTATCTGTTGAAATGACGGGGAGCTGAGTGGAATGACGGTGTGAAGACACCGTGAACAGCTGAAATAACAGACAGCTGGGGGGAATGATGGGGAAGAGGCCGTTCCATCATACCTGTCATTCTGCCCTGCCCCCATCATTCCAGCCACTTCAAGCAGCCTAGCACCTGTCATTCGATCCCATTCCTAGTCCTTTCAGCGGTTCCCTGTTAGGGATGTGCGAACAGATCGCGGTTCGGGTTCGGTCGTTCGATTTGGTTGAGTTTGGTTTGGTTTGGCCATTCAGAAAAAGGTATCGCGAGATCCTGTGATCGTGCCGGAAACCGGAAATTCGAGTGCGTGTGGAGCTTGTGTGGGGAGAGAGCATGTGTGTGTGTCTGGCTGGCTGTTCAGTTCGTGTGTTTTGGCTGTTTGTGTGTTTGGCTTGGCTGTGTTGTTTTGACTGGTTGGTGAGCGTTGGTGGTGGGTGACTGTGTTTTGTTTGGCTGCTGCTTGCTTGGAAAAAAAAATGAAGAGGGTGAGGATCAATAGGAGGACCTGGGGGAAGGCCAAGGTGGCAGAGCCGGTGGAGGAGGAAGAGATTCCTGCCGCTGCTGCTGGGCCTTCGGTGGTGGAGGAGGAGCAAGAGCCGGCGGGAACGGGTGGTGCTGCCACTGTTGCCAGGTTTGTAAACTTTTTTTTACTTTGAGGACAAGAAGAACACTACTATCCTTAAGGGCGAGCTCACTGGCGTGCGGGTGGGTGCGTGGGTGGTGGGCATCAGTGGGTAGCAGAGGATGTCTGCCACAGAGAGAGAGGGTACTGTAGGGTGGGGGGCTCTTCCAGCAGCCAGGCACGAGCACGAACACCCCCACCCAAACATGTACCAAGCTAGCAAGGGTCTCTCCAGTTGCCATCCCTACACACTCTCCAGTTGCCATCCCTACACCCCCCCAAATAAGGGCAGGATTTGCACGTGCCAGCCAGGGTCTTTCCAGTTGCCGTCCATAGCACCCCAAGGAGGGCAGGATTTGCACGTGCCAACAAGGGTCTCTCCATTGCTATCCCTCCCCAGCACCCAAAGAAGGGCACCTCCACATGTAGCATAGGTACGGTATTACCCCAAAAGATGTGCCAGCAGCAGGGTCTCAACTTGCAGACAGCCCCCCCAGGAGGGACAGGGCTTGTCTGTGAATAATCAGGGATGGAATAAGAGAGAGAGGAAAAGGATTCAATGGAGGGGGGAGGGAGGAAGGAAGATTGAACAGGCTGGCTGCTACTCCAAGCCTGTCCACCCCTGGTGCCTGGAAGTCTGCTCCTCAGCTGACTCCCCCTCCCTGTCATGTTTTACCTTCCAGTGACACATTTTTGCCACCCGAACTCGATCCAAACCGACCAAACTGTTCAGTCGTTTCGGAGTTTGGAATCAAGTTCAGTTTGGTCGGTTCGGGTTCAGTCGTCTGAACAGACTGAGTTCGGGCCGGACTTCCGAACCACGTTCGCACATCCCTACTCCCTGTGGCCGCTTGCGTGTCCTTCCACCCAGCTCCCTGTGGCCGCTTGCGTGTCCTTCCACCCAGCTCCCTGTGGCCGCTTGCGTGTCCTTCCACCCAGCTCCCTGTGGCCGCTTGCGTGTCCTTCCACCCAGCTCCCTGTGGCCGCTTGCGTGTCCTTCCACCCAGCTCCCTGTGGCCGCTTGCGTGTCCTTCCACCCAGCTCCCTGT
>QEPC01006789.1:54792-75931 GCA_003113815.1 Sphenodon punctatus | reverse complement strand
CTAGGATCTATCTAAGAACTGTTGCATTGGGTTCATGCTGTACCTGATTGTGTGAGCAGGATAATAAAATAGTGTTGTACCCAATTAAAAACGTCTAATTTGTGGTGTGGGGCTGACTAAGATCCCGATTGGGGAATTGTGCTTGGGAGGGAAATTACTGGATTTTAAATCCTAACACTTCTTGTTATGTAAATGTGTCCATTTGGTGTGGAGAGAGATCTCTCCTGATGAAGAACCTTAGGAATGAAATTACCTTATTTTGAAATATGCCTTTAAAATAAAAGTGACTTATAGACTTTGGAGGATCCAGTCACTTTAGTTGAATGGATTGATACCTGGAATGGGTGAGAGATGGAGGATTATACTCCATGAGCTTTTGCAAATGCATTGAAGGAACAACGGACCCACAGTTAACAATTAGAAGTATGGATTCAATTCATTAAGAAGTGTTATAGGCCACACCTGGGAGGGGGGCGTTAAAATATAAAAGTTGGGTAGGAGACATGACTGGGTTACTGCTGGGTCCTTCTAATTTTGTATACACTCTAATTTTGAAAGCATAACTTAGTGAGCCTGTGTATTCTGGTGAGTTTGTGTTACTAAATTTGGGTTTGTTCCGTATTTATGAGACTCAAAATGTTGTGTGAAAAGACCCACAACCTTTCTGGTAATTTATTATAAAACATTTTTTTTTGTCTCTTTCAGATAGATGTGAATTGTTTATCAATCCGTGTACTGCTATAAGAAGTAGGGTAGGTATTTGGGAGCAATCTTTGGACAAAGTATTTGAGAGACTTTTTACAAGAAATTTATTCACATGTTTTTGTATTTTACAGATCTATCTGTCCTTCATAGACTCATCATCTTGACAGGCTCACTTATTATTATGTATTTCCATTTGTTGATGCTGATGAAGACCAGGTCATCTGGTTAGAAACATGTTCTTGTCCAACACGTAAGCTGATTTGATAACTTTGGAGGAAATAGTAGAGTGGTTTGCAAATATGTACCCAGTAAATAATTAGAATGCAGATTGAATGATAATATACCTGTAGAATATTTTCAAGCTCTTTACCATGGTGTGGAAAAAGAAATTGGTTTTAGTGCTTCTGTGGTAGTATTTTTATTCCACCGTACAAGTTGGTAACCGTGTCTCCCTGATCACCCACCCGACTGCTGATTACTCCTCCCATGGCCCCCCTCCCACAATCTACCTCCCCCAGGCAGCTGATATCTCCTCTCAGGGCCCTCTCCCCCTGATCCACCCGCCAAACAGCTGCTCATGGAGGAGGGGGCCTGGGAATAGGGCACGCACTTCTCCCAGATCCTCCTCCCCCATGATCTGATGTTGATCCCCTCCCCCAATCACCCACCCAGCAACTGATCGCTTCTGCCAGGGTGCCCCTCCCCTAATCCACCTATCAAACAGCTGATCGCAGGGGGTGGGGCCTGGGAAGAGCTGTGATCAGCTGTTAGGCAGTGGGGAAGAGGGCACATGCTCCTCCCAGCCACCCCTCCCCGGGAACAGCTGTTAGGTAGGCAGGAGGAACCCACCCCTCTGGGCCTCATCCACAGACCCCTGCCACATGCCAGAGTGCATGGCCCAGCTGTACAGGTTAACCCACTTCAGGCAGAGTTACTACACTGTTTCAGAGGGTGCGTCGTGTCGTAGTGCCCCACCCCAGGGAACATCTGGCGGCTGCAGGGCATACGAGCCACTGCAGAGTGATGATATTGCTCAAAGTGGGATAACGCTGTCTTATGTGGCTGCACCCAACGCCGACGCCTCTCTGCTCTGGGGGAAGAGCACTAGCCAGAAGAAACAGCTACTGCCATGGTCTGCTACTGACCCCATAACAAGAGGCTCAATACGTCCAGGAAGGTCACTCAATCCACCTAAGCAGCAAATTCGACTACGTTCCCACCTGTGGCGGCAGTGGCAGGAGTGGCGTGGGAAGACGCGGCAGCGTGGATGGAACCAGTCGATGGGAAAAGAGCTGGTGCAGATGGAGATCTGCCGCGGCTTCTCTCGAGCATGTCAGGGCAGGATTTTGCGCCCTTTTCCCGTTGGCTGGTTCCTCTGCGCTGCCGCATCTTCCCTTGCCCCTCCCACTGCCGCCACAGGTGGGAACGCAGCCTTAGGTGACCCTCTCATCACAGCTTGGTGCGTGTTAATTTCTTAGCAGACTTGTCGGACAGACGCTAACTAGAGTCAAAGCTTTTACATGAAGTTTAACTGAACATTCAATTTGGCATCTTTGAAAGATCAGATTAAGAACAAGCTTGTTGACTTCATTCTAAAAAATTGTTTTTTGAAACTTACTTATTAGTTATTTATTTATTTATTTATCTTCCTGGCAATGAACAGTTTGTTCGTTCCGTGGCTGCTACCAAGCTGCTACTCCCAGTGTCCTCCTGGGGGAGGCCAGTGATGCTGTGTGGGCCAATAAGGCCGACTCCCTCCCATGTGCCAGGGTGCGTGCTGGCTCAGTAGATGTTTAGCTCCACAGAGTTGCAAGTGACAGTCTAGAGCATCACTAGAGTAACTGCAAGTTGGGGGTGGAGGGGGGGGCACACGGCAGGGGAGAGAACACCTGCCCGTCTGTGGGAAAGTGGGGGCTCTGTGGGGCTTCCGCAGACAGACCATGGGCTCCAGTGGGCTCTCATCTCATTTGTTTTCACCTTTAGATGGCAAACTTCACCGGACTGGCAAACTTGAACTCAAGTATTTCAGTAAAAAGAACAAAAATATAAAGTTACAAATTCATTTCCCCTCTAAGTGTGATGTTCTAAAGCTGGGATATTTTTAGCCATATGACAATCAATCTCCATTCATTCATTCATTCATCCATCCTACCCTTCCCTGATTCTTCAGTGTGGGAAACAAATATATATGCATAGACACAAATGCACAGAACTTTAACCAACAAAAAAGTTTTCCAATTAAGTGAAAGAAATGACGTTGTTATGGTGGGGTAACTTTGTACCTCTGTGGCATGTATATGCACCCCAATCAGTTTTCATTTCATATAACAGCAGAAGTCAGTATGTACCAAAAGTCACATACACACCCCATCCCATGGGGAAAAAAACCCCATACGGAAGCCTGAGATAAGTGTGTCTTGTTGGCATGGTTGGCTTGGGGTAACTTTTTACACCGTAGGCAGGGCCCCGAGGGAAACGCGGGTCTGTGATTCGCAAATTTCCTGCAGAATTCCCCTCCCCCTGTGGAATCTCCTGCCCCGCTTACCCTAGCGCAGAATTTGTAGCCTGCGCTGGGGAGACGCGGGGCAGGAGATTTCACAGGGGATTCTGTGCCCTCTGCAGTGCCATGTGTTTGTGTTGGGGGGACTGCCTGCTGTGCCCTCTGCAGTGCCATGTGTTTGTGTTGGGGGGGCTGCCTGCTGTGCCCTCTGCAGTGCCATGTGTTTGTGGGGTGGGTTAGGAGCTGTGGGTTTGGGGGGGGGTTGCCTGATATTTGAAATACCCGTACATAGAAAAAATTATAAGCAGATTTTTTATTCATTGGTACAAGGAAATGGATCGCCATCTGACAGTTTTAATTTTACTAGACTTGCTTTGTAACTTTGTTGGGTCGCAGAATTTTCAATTTTGGGTCACAGATTTTTTTGGGGAAAATTGCAGAAGAATCGGGGCCCTGACCATATGGGAAAACTCATTCACACCTTGGGTACGATGCTACCCCAGGTGGTTTTTCATCCACAGAAAATTAATGGTTAATGGTAACTGACTGTCCTTTGGAGATATTTGGCTCAGTCCTATGGTCCATGGATCCCCGTGCAGAAGCTGAGCATGCACATGCGCACATTTTCTGTGCGGCACAATGTGCCTGCAATGGAGATTCGTGTAGCGCACACGGGGCTTACGCGCACATGGGGCTACGCACAGGATCCGTGGATCATAGGTTCAGGCTCAGTGTGTACCAGGGTGCCTGTGACATTGGGTATGTTTACACACACATTAAAGTTCTGGATGTTTCAATCTTCTGGGTTTACAAGTCCACAAGTAAGTTCCGGATTCATTTTTCACACAAACACTGCCCTGAGGCAGCCTAAAGTAGCCACAGCTGTAGACGTGAGGGGCTGCCATGGAAACCAAGTAACCGCAGCTGCCTGGAGCAAAGCAGTTTACCAGGAGAACTTTTTGCACAAAAGTTCTGGTAGGAGTTCTACGCAGAAGTTCAAAGAGCCAGATGTTTAAGATCTGGGTGAGTGATGTAAACACACAGAAAGTTCAGGATGTAACAGCAAACATGCAGGAGAAATATGTGTGTAAAAACACCCAATGTCCTAAAAGGACAAAGTTGTAGGACCACTAACTTATAAGATATTGCATGAGATGTGCCCCCAAAGTTCGAATGTGACCCACAATGTGAAAGATAACCAAAAATTGCATTGGGTTGCAAAGTTACCCCAACTGTTAACATGGACTTGGGGTAACTTTGTCCTTTTAAGACACAATATCTCCAAAGGACAGTCAGTTACCATTAACCGTTAGTTCTCTATGGATGAAAAACTGCCCAGGTAACATTGTACCCCAGGCGCGAATGGGTTTTCACATATCGGTTACAAAGTTGGAGGACCACTAACGTCTAAGTTATTGCACGAGATGTGCCCCTGGGGTTGGAATGTGCCCCACAAATGTTAAAGGATCATTTCTAAACAAAACTTACATGTCAAATATCATAAATAACAAAACTATTTAACAACATGCACTATGACAACCGTAAATGCCAAAAATCATGCAAATGAATTATGCTTAATTCTCTAAATTGTTTCAATAACTAATTATTTACTGTTCCAATCATTAATTTTATTTATTTATTTATTTATTTATTTATTTATTTATATCCTGCACCCTCCTGCTAACAGAAGTTCAGGGCAGCTCACAATTTATGGTTAAAAGCATAAAATACAATATAAATATAACAAACAATCAAACAGTATTAAATCCACATGGTGGAGTTTTAATAAAAACATCCCCCAACCCCCCACCCTGTCCCCGTCTCCCAACCCCCATCCCCCAACACCCCCCCACTGTCCCCATCTCCCCCAGCAAGGGCCTGACAGAACAGCCAGATCTTGCATTGGTGTCTGAAGGAAGGAAGGTCTGGAACTACCCAGGCCTCTGCTGGGAGGGAATTCCACAGCCTCAGGGTGGCCACCGAGAATGACTTCTCCATAGTCGCCCCCCCGAGATACTTGGAGGACTTCAAGGAGGGTGCGCCCAGTTGACTGCAGGAGTCTATTTAGAGCCCAGGGAGTGAGGCGGTCCTGCCAGTAGGTAGGGCCCAGACCGTAGAGGGCTTTATAGGTATGTACCTACTCCTTGAATCGGGCCCGGAAGAGTATAGACCAGAGGTTCTCAACCTTTTTCCAGTCACGAGCACTAGAGTGATGTATGTGACTACTTAGGAGCACTGAATAATTTTCATGAACGATTTGCATAAATTTGCATAGATTAAGTCTTCCCTCTACAATTCAGTTTAATTCAATTCAATGCCTCACATGTGTGAAAGTGCTCTCGAGCACTACTGACAGCTGGTTTGGGGAGCACTTCCATATATTCCTCGAGCACCAGGTTGAGAACTCTGTTATCGTCAGTCAGTGCACAGAACAGAGCACTCGTGTAATGTGCACACAGTGACCCGTCCCCATGAGGAGACGGGCCGCCACATTCTGCACCAGCTGCAGCCTCTGAACCGTCACCATGGACAGCCCCACATAGAGCGCATTACAATAGCCCAGTCTTGAGGTGATGAAAGCATGAATGATGGTGGCCTGGTTGGAGTCCAAGAGTGATGTATGGTCAAAGCTGCCGCACTATGTGTAATTGGTGAAAATCACTCCTCACCACAGCATCCACCTGGGCATCCAGGTGGAGCTGCGAGTCGAGGGGCACTCCCAGACTGCGAACCTGAGGGACCAGTGAGGGGCGAACCCCATCAATGATGGGGGACACCAACCCCACCATCTTCCACACCAACATCACCTCCGTCTTGTCGGGATTCAGCTTCAGACGGCTCGCCCTCATCCAGTCGCCGAGAGCTGCCAAACATCGAGTAAGCACCGAGATTGCCGGGTCTGGGTCAAATGAAAAATAAATTACACTTACAATTAACCTTACTTCTCTACATTGTTCCAATAAATACTTATTCTTCCAATATTTATTTATTTATTTCATTGGATTTTTTGGCCGCCTCATCCTGCTACAGCAGCATGGGGTGGCTCACATGTTAAAACGTATAAAAAATATAATAATATAATACTATAATAAATAGGGATGAGAATTTCAGTTACGGATAAAACCAAAAGTACCCGAAAATGGCCATTTCGGATTAATCTGAAATTTCGGTTCTTTTTCGGTTTCAGTATTATCGGATCTTTTGCATTAATTTTTGTACCAGATTTTTAACATTGCGGTTTGTCCCTCATTGACAAACCGCAATGTTAAAAATTAATGCAAAATTACATTACAAAAACGTAAATACAAAAGATCCGATAGTACCGAAATACATGAGAACCTCCTCAGGCAATGTAGGGGACACCTGGCATGGAGCTTGGCAAAGTGTGTGTGTGTGTCGTCTGGTGTACGGTGTGTGTATGTACAACTTGGAGAAACTCTAAGATGAACATTGTTATCACAATTTTTAACATTTCCCTCCTCCCAACAACATATATACAGTCTCTCAGTGTCCTTGGTGAGCCTGAGTTCCCAACAATGGAGGTCAAAAGGTTTGTTTGCATTTGGGTTTCTTTGTCATGGTTCCGCTTTGTTGTCCCAAGGTGAGTGGGGAGTCTGTGTTAATGATACCTTAGCACGAGTGAGTCCTGGTCAGAGCAGGAAACCAGTCTTCTTTAGAGCAGAAATCTGGCAGTTTATGGTCAGTTCAGTTCCATCAGGATATTGCTGTAGCATGGGCGCTTTCACACCTTCTCCCCCCCCCCCCCGGTGCATATTCTGGCTGTGGGAGGGAACGCGCAGCCAGGATATGCGTGAGGTTCAGCCCCCCTGAAACCATCACCCCCTGCGCGGCTTTGCCGGCAAACACCCGCAGAAATACAGAGCAGGAAATCCTGGCGGCGTGAATACCAAGCGGGGGAGAAAGTCATGGTAATGAAACTAGTGGTAGTGAGAAAGGATTGGCGGTCAATGGACTGAAGGTCATGGAAAGAGTGGGAGGGGGTGAGTGGGAGGGATGGAATAGGGATGGGTGAACAGATCGCGGTTCGGGTTCGGCCGTTGGGTTCGGCTGCGTTCGTTTCGTCCATTCGGTTCGTCTGCGTTCGGTTCGTCAGTTCAGATGTTCAGCCGTTCGGTGGTTTGGATCAAATGTTAAGTTCAGACTCAGTATTCAGTTCGGTCGGGATCGGTTCGGTCTTTAGTTCGGTGCAATCGGGAACTGAAAATGACATTTGTTTTTTGAAATAAAAGGAAAAACTAAAAAACATAGTTCTGGCTATACCATTTTTGTTTCTTATTACTTTGTGATGAAATATAGGGAGATTGTATGCCCAATGGAGGGCACCAAGTGTACCAACATTTGGAATGATTAGATAAAGAAAACCGATTACAGAAGCAATTGAATATTGTGATTTTAAGAAAAGCTCCATACACATTCATGGCTACAACTTCTTTATCTTTCATCCAATGTTCATGAAACTTGTGCATATTACATCCCTCCATATGCTTAATATTTCTGCCAATTTTAGGAAAGAGTGGATAAAGGGTCCCAAGGGTATAAGACATTAACCTGAAAATACATTTCCAGCTGTTACATTTTGATATTCCATTCTGTTTACAGGATATTTGACAGGAATGTATCAAATACCGTTCCTGCTATTTCAGCAAATGTACAGGAGATTTTGATAAAGGGAACCACTTCTGTTGGCCAATTTGCATCACAAACCGATCTTATACCACAGTGACATAAGAGAATCCCAGGCATAGGCCCCTTCTCTACATTTGTTGTACAGGCATATAAAATTGAGACCCTTTATAATATCTCTCTGATATTTGGCAGAGATGATCATGAAAGTGAAATATATAGTCCTGCCAAATTTCATGTACACTGGTTGGACTACAAAGATGTTATAATCAGACATACATTTATATGTTAATTGCTTATACCACCAAGACCTTTTGTCCAATCCTTCTGAAATTTGGCAAAGATAGTTAATATGGGAAGGGGTATAAACTGAACAAGTTTCACCTACATTAGATGTGAGGCAAAGAAGTTACAGCTAAGAATGTATATGTAGAATATTGCAAAATACAATAATTCAACTGCTTCTAAAATTGGATTCCTTTATCCAATTGTTTTGAAATTTGGTGCACATAATGAGTTCTATTTGAGGTAGAGGCATCCCAAATTTCAGCCACATAGCATAAAAAACAAAAATGTTACCACTGATAATGTGTTTTCCATTGAAACCAATGGAAATTCAATTCCGAACTCACCGAACGCATCCGAACCAAACATTTGAATACGAGTTAGGTTTGAACGTTTGGTTTGGTTGACCAAACTATTTGAGTTCGGTCCAAACTTCCGAATTCGAGTTCGGTTCGAATGTTCGGTTCAGTCGACCGAACTATTCGAGTTCAGTCCAAACTCCGAACTTCCGAACCGCGTTTGCCCATCCCTGGGACGGAATGAAGCAAGGGGATGGTCAGAGACAGGGAGGGTGGCAAAGGAGAGATCTGAGAGAGAACAGGTTTTCAATAAGACTAGGTCAAGGGAGTGGTCATCAGAACGTGTTGGGCAGTCAGTCCACAGGCAAAGGATAAAAGAAGATGTGCTCTAAGAAGTGGCCACAGACAAGGCATCAGAGGAAGAATTTATCCCAGTGAGAGAGTGGAATGTATCTATTTAATTTATGTAATAAATTAGAGTTGAAAGAAATAGTGAATTTCATATTTGCAAGTATTATCCAGAGTTTTGGATCGTGCACTGAATAGCCACTGGTGTAAGTCCTTGCAGGGTTAGGGCCCCTCATCCAGCAGTCTCCTTGGAAATTAGCTCCAATTGTCTTTATTGCCACACTCCTCCACCGGTTCAGTCTCTATACAATGCCCCAGTCAGTGGTTCCCTGTGTCTCTGTTATTGGTTCCTGGGGCCAAACAGCCCCCTCTGTCCCCCCCCACCACTGTCCAAGCCCCCCTGTTTGCTTGGTGCTTGCCCTCAGGAGGCTTCCAGCCTTAGTCTCACTGCCCCAGGAGTCTCTTTTCCTCCCAGTCATAGTCCACACTCCAGACTAAACTCCTGCTCCCCCCACAGCTTCCCTCCAGTCCTGGGGCTCGCCATTGCCACTCCCTAACCCAGCTGTTCCTCAGTTAGTCATGGTCACTGCTTCATGGCTACGCCAGGCCTTCTGCCCGGGACATCTGCCTGGCCACAGTACGTTAATGCATCTTGTAGGCAGGGGACATGGGGTCACAGTGAAAAATATAATCTAGGACTCGTCTTGAACCCTTCTCCTTCCAATTTCCATTTGTCATTTTCACACGAGCAGCTAAATGCAGACACATCCACGCAGACTGAGTTACAGCAGCTTACAGGGAAATCAGCCATTGGAAAAGCAGACAGTTGGATATTTGAGGATGTCACTGAATGGAAGACGCGGCAGGAGGAGAATTGTCTGGGGTTGACTCAGATGGGGGGGGGGGCTTTTCTATTGCTTGCACGTAGCGTGTTTTCAGATGGACGTGGAGGCAGCCTGCCCTGCAGCTCCTCCGGGACTGCACCCCCCACGTCTGCCTGTGTCCAGTCCTGCCTGGATTGGATTCAAATGGAAGTTCCCCCTCCCGCGATCTGCCTAAGCAGTGCCCCCCCACCCCACACACACACCATAGAGTATGCGGCCAATCGCTCAATGCTCTAGACTGGTTCCTGCAACTCTATAATGTTGCCTGGGGCAACGGGCAGCTGGAAGCAGAGCAGCAACATGGGTCCACATGTTCCGGCGCACTGCTGACGAGGCTGCCCCGGAACAGATGCAGCCTGCTCCACTTCAACATCCAGCGGGCGCCTCTCGATGGATGGGCCTCCCCTCCCGTAGGTGAAGCAGAATGGTGCGACCCACCCGGCTAAAAGCTCCCCTAGTAGCGATTGCAAGTCAACTAGCAATGGCTTATTTCCAGCTGCTGGATAAATCCAGCCAAGCTTCAGCTGGTGGAGAATGATCCTGACATTACTGATCAAATCTGAATCCTTTATAAATTGCCTTTTGGAAGGAACATGTGGTTTTTATTGATTATGGACGACATTATTAGCTGCACCGTGGGTTTGCAGAAGGCACTCCTACTATTTTTGGTTTTGTTTACAAAAGCCTATTCATTTTCAGGGGGTTTCGTAAATGACCCTACTGTTTTAATTTCCCCCCCTTTAAAAAACAACAACAAAAAAACATGAAAAAGTCATTAAAAAAAGACCTTGTGCCTGCGTGAAATGGTGCCTGCCCAGCCCTTTTCCAAAATGTCACTGAAGTTGCTGGCACCATTTTAGAAAAGGGTTGCACCTCCATTTGTTTTTGTAACTAATAGTCAACATGATGGATGCGCCCACATGGCCCTAGTTCGAGAGTCTGAATTTCTTCAGGAAGTTTGTGAGGACTCTGATGTCAATGAAACTTCGAGGATGATGCCCAATGGGAACGCACCTCCAGACAATGTAAGAAAAACATGTCCTGGGAACTAATTTCCTAGATAAAATCTCCCACTGAAGGCAGAGGAGCTCATTCTTCTGCTACCTTAGAGCGTCACCGGCTCTTCCCACGTCTGCTTTTCTTCACATACACTTTCCAGAATAGAAAATAGACCTTTTTCCTAGAAAAGATAGGATCATACTTTGTAAACCTGGAGGGGAAACAACTTTTATTTTTTTTTCGCAACAATCTCCAACAATATGATAGATATTTAAACTACACACTGTCTTTATTTTGTTGGGTTTTTTTCCTGGTTATTAAACATTAAATTGGGTCCTGACAGAACTCTCTGTAGCTCTGTTCTTTTTTTTGTTAATGTTCCCATCATCCTGCAGACTTAGGCACAGAATGCACTCTCTAAAAGTAGGTTAATACGTAGAGATTTTGTGTGATTGATAATACATGTTGTGAACAATGTATCATTGATGCTTTCCTGGGCAGAAATCAACATAAGGTATTTATATTCCTTTCTTTAATCTGACACTCTTTTCATGCCAAGATTTCTTGCTGGATTTATTTGTTAATATTAAATTTACATTTAATAAAGTACATATTTAGACAGACAGACCGATGTTCTGAAGAGTCACGCATATTGCCTGTCACTCTGTGATAATATAGGTTGTTATGTATTATCTCCTTTTCTCCCTACCAATCTTGATTGCACTGTTTGAAAGCACATGCCTGCTCATATCATAGGGCTGTTAAAGGTATGTTTTAGCAAGAATGCAAATTCTTAAAATATTGACTGGAGGAAAAGTCCCTGCTTTTTAGAAAGATCTATTATTGAGAGATTGAAAAAGACCAGGAGTAAATTAAAATTCCTTTATTTTCACAAATGCAATCATCCTGATAATCAAACAACTGTGAGCTAATTAGACTAGACACAATTATCCAGGTATACATTTGTTTTGGTTGTTAGATAGTTTAGATGATGAAGTTGGTCCAAAGTTTATGATTATGCTGCGTTTTCCCCCCTCAAGAATACGTTTAGGGTAAATATTTTATTTCTGTGAAATTTTGTTTATTTTATTTTTCTTAAATGTTTAGTGCATTTTGTTGCTGGATGTTTTTATTATTTATTATCTATTATTATTAGCAAGCATTTATATAGCACCAGCAGTGTACCTGGCACTTTACAAAGTAATGGAATAGACATGGTCCCTGCCCCTAGGGCTTACATTCTGAGAGACAGGGGAGGGGGAGATGAAGGAAGGGGAACAGAGGGAGCGACAAGGGGGTGTAATGTTCACAAAGATGCGAGGTCTCAGGTTCACGCACTTGACATTATTTTTCAGTTTTTAAAAAAACAAAATATCAAAATCTGAAAAATTCCAATCTTAGACTTTTTCAAAGTTTGAAACCATGATCTCTCTTAACACACAGCTATTCATTTATTATTATTATTATTATTATTATTATTATTATTATTATTGTAGTAGTAGTAGTAGTAGTACTGGAGTTTCTACTGGCCCCACTCTTTATGTACAGTTTACATCGCTTTTTCCTTGCCGCTGCCAGCTTTCACTTTGTATTTATAATTTTCCTGTTTTATTCCAAGGAACCCTGGTGAAGGACATGGGAGAGGAGAATGAGACCAAGGTGACTGAATTTGTTCTTATTGGATTTTCTGGTCGACCAAAGACAAGAATGGGCTTGTTTGCCTTCCTCACCGTTGTTTACTCTGTTACCCTGGTAGGAAATGGACTCATCGTCTTGGTGGTCACAGCTGATCCTCGGCTCCATAACCCCATGTACTTTTTTCTCAGTAACTTGTCCTTCCTTGACATCTGTTTTTCAACCTGCTCAGTCCCTCAGTCTATGGCGAACTGCCTTGTGGACAGACCCACCATGACCTTTGCCATGTGTTACACCCAAATGCTTACCGGCGTCTACTTGGGAGCAACGGAATGTTTTCTGCTCGCAGTCATGGCCTACGACCGCTACATCGCCATCTCCAATCCGCTGCGTTACATGCTGATCATGAGCAAAAGTGTCTGCATCCAGCTGGCGCTTGGGTCATGGATAAGCGCTTTCTTCTTAGCCATAGTCCCCGCTTTCGCCTTGCCCGTTCAGTTCTGTGGTAACAACGAGGTGGATCATTTGAGCTGTGAGGTCAAAGCGCTCATGAAGCTGGTTTGCTCGGATACCTCTTTGAACCAGCTGGTTATGTTTTTTACCGGCACGCTCACGCTACTCCTACCTTTCTCCTTCATCCTCTTTTCCTACGTCCGCATTCTCGTGGCCATCGTGAGACTTCATTCAGAAGGGGGAAGACTGAAGACATTTTCCACCTGTGGGTCCCATCTAGCTGTGGTGACTGTATTCTATGGTACTTGTATTTTCTCGTACCTCGTACCTCAGTCTAAGTCAAGTCAAGAGCGGGACAAAGCTATTTCTGCATTCTATGGTGTAGTGACACCCATGTTAAATCCTTTAATCTATACACTGCGGAACCAGGAGGTTATAGGAGCAGTGAGAAAATTGGTAGGGAAAAAAGGAGATTTGTAAAGACAGCTGGACAAAACTTCCTGGTTAAAAAAATATTGGAGATTTCTCAGTTTTGAAAAGTTTCATGATAAAATTGTCTGTCATCCAAATTTTTTTAATCTACTCCAAACTTTGGTGCTCTATTTAAAGAAAATAGTTTTACATTATCACATTTTGGAAAACAAATTTGTGAAAAATTGTTTTGGGGAAAATAATTTCTTGAAAAATTAAATTTTTTCAGTGTATAAATACCAATTTGTTCATTTAATTTTTTTAAAAAGTGCAGTTTTTGGGACATGTTATTTTAAAAAGCTAGGTTAATATTGTCACTTTTAAAAACAGAACTTTATTCAGGTCATTTTACGTTTCACTCCCTTATGGTAAACGGTATCCATTTTAGTGAGTGTATCTATACTCACAACTGTTGTTGTTCTTAATCTTCATTGGATAAACTAACGGGGGGAATTACTGGCTTTCTCAAAGTATCTGATGCTGTGACATGCTAACCCTCTCAGCCTTTCTTTGAAAACAGAAGTCTGAAAACATGATCAGTAAAATCAGTAGACTAGTGAATTATAATGATTCAAAGTTATTTCCCCCCCTCTGCCTTCTAGGAAGTATTACGCTTACTAGAGTTGTGCATCTGGAGTGCAGCAGAATTCAGAAAAGAGGGGTGTTTGGGCCCATGCCTTTGCAGTAGTGTGATACAGGCATTATTGGCATGATGCTATGCATGCCCAAATGAATTCATTTTTGTGTGACAGGCGCCCATGCCCTGAAGGGTAGTTGGGAAGGGGAGGACAGGCAACCCCAGAGTGCTGAGGAGGGGAAGAGCCAGGATGTTCCAGATTTGGTTGATGATTGATTGAGTGTTTACAGTGCAGTTGCAGCCGTACAGCTGGTTATTCTGCTGCGATTGGGAGAATCTGTATCAGGAAAAAGGCCGACGCATGCTCGGAAAGCCCCCAGTGGCCATTTGTGCATGCGCAGTTTTTATAATCTATTTTATTTTTCATTTTTAATTTTAAAATGAAAACAAATGAAAGCAAACAGCAAGCGTTTGCTTATGTTATCATTTGCTGATCTTTTTTGTATCCGTATTTACAAAAACAAATGGGTCTCCAGTCATTTTTGTAGAGAAAACAATACAAAGGCAAACCTCTACCGGACAGCCCCCTGTCAGGGATGCTGCCTTCATCCGCCTGCATACGAGGAAGGGCTGGACTAGATGCCCCTCCATGTCCCTTCTATGACCCAGTCTCGAAGAAACACAAAGACAAATGCAAAGTATTGTAGCTGGAGAGAAGGAGCTGAGGATCAACCATGTGAATGATGGCCAATGCCCTGTTGGGCGGGCTCTAGTGCCAGGTGACTATTGGGCTATGGGTTGAAGAAGGATGTTGGGTTGGCAGAGACCAACCCCCTGCTTGGAGGCAGGACAATGACCACTCCAGCCCCTGCCCCCCAACAGGTGCCCGTCCAGCCTCGGTTTGAAACCCGCCAGCAACGGAGAGCATACAACCTCCCCAGGCAGCCTGTCCATCACCGCACAGCTCGGACTGGCAGGGATTTTTTCCTGATCTCGAACTGAAATCTCGCTTCCTGCAACTTGAACCCATTGTTTCTAGTCTTGGCCCCCGGAGCCAGGCAGAACTTTTTCTTGCCACCTTCTTGCGGGCAGCCCCCCCAGATACGTGCAGCAGAGACTGCTACCATGGGTGTTAACCGATGAGACGTCCCCCTCCCTCGCTTTGCCCCAGAGTTCCCTGCCTGTCTGAATGGTGACTGCCAGAGGTTTGCACCAGGACCGGGGGAGGACAATAACCTGACAGCGGTCAGTCATGGGGCCAGGTCTCGTTTGTGTACCCCAAGCTCCAGGTCCACCAGCAGCACAGCTGGCCAGGAAAGGGGAGCGCGGAAGCCCTCGGGCGCGGTCCACACTCCCCTCTCACATCTGGCCATCAACTGAGAGGAGCATGCTAGCGCTGGTCCCAATGGAGGGGGTGTCGGGGCAAGGGACCCCCCCTTTCTACTAGCGCACCCCTCTCAACTAACAGCTGGTGGCAGGGAAGGACGGAGAGCGACTGTGCGGTCCCCAGAGGCCGCCTGGCAGCTTTGGAAGCCACCAGCAATTTCACTGTCCCTGGGCCACCCGGGATTGTTGGAGCAGTTGCCCAGCTGCCAGGCAGATCCTGGGGGAAAGGTACTGGCGCCAACCCATGAGGGGTGGCAGAGGTCTGGGGGGGGGCATGGGTTCCTGCTGCCTCCCTTCCAGTCCCCCATGCCTCCCCTTAGTCTTCGCTTTGCTAAGCTACGTATTCGCAATGTGGAACAGGCAACGCATTCCTTTTCATTTACAAAAACCCCTCATTTTCAGGGGGGTTTGTAAAGAAAACGTTAATTTTCGTCATTTTTGTTTTGTTTTATTTCTTTAAAATAATAACAAAAATTAAAAGTCTCTGCACATGCACGAACGGCTGACAGGAGTCCTGTTCCAAAATGACAGCTGCCAAGCCAGGCAGCCCCCATTTTTACGTGCTCCATCTTTCTCCCAGACTTGGAGATCCTGCAAACTCGCCAGCGGGGAGGGGAGGGCTAGACGCTCACCCCCCTCCCAGAAGTCGGCCGCGCGCCATTGTGAACAGTGACACTAGCCCCGATATCAGAGGCCCTTACGAGTCCAGGTCTGAAACACGCGGGGGTCGCCCGGTGACTTCTGGGGGGAGTGTCTAAACCCCTCCCCCTTCTGCTCAAGTTTGCGGAACCTGTACGTTGAAGTCCAGGAGGAAGTGGGAACCTGTAAAAATCTACTTAAACTTGGACATTTGTTTTTTCTTCCCCAGATGCAGAACTTCACATTTATCTTCATTTTGTAAATTTCAGGCCAGATTTCCACCTTATGAAAGTTTTGGAATTCTAATTCTGTCTTCCAAGATGTGAGCTACCCAGGGGTGGAGCTACCACGGCACAAGGGGGTGAAATTGAGCCGGGCCCCCTGGCAGTCAGCTCTGGGTCCAGGGACTGTGGGGCCCCATAGAGATGGAGCCCTGGAACCAGTTTAGCTGCCGTGTCATTGTGGCACCCCAGCCCTGTCAGACAGATTCCAGGCTGGAAATGAAAGGGTTTGGAATCTGGCTCATCTGGTTGGGGGTGGGGAGCTGGCTGGGAATCCAGTCTGGAGACCTGAGCCTGGAGCTAGGAATTTCCTTTCGGAGCCCAGAGTTGCGAATATGGGGCACCTGCCTGGCTTACGGAGCGGGGGCTGGGTGGTGGTGGCAGAGAGCAGGTGGGTGCAGGGGCCGGTTTGGCTGCTGGAAGGTGCAGTGTAGCCCCATCCCCAGATTCCCCTGGGAGCAGATCTTTGGGAAGTGCCCTAGATCCAGGTTCCAGTTGAATGCATGGCATTTCACCCCACCTCAAGCAGCAGCAGCGGCAGCAGCAGCACTGGGTCTCGGTGCTTTCCAGGGGAAGTTTGTGCAAGAAACTATTTGCATCATCTCTTAGTTTGGAAGTGTTTCCATGTGGGGAACTAGGGAGCAGGGGGGCCAGCCCTCTGCAAACTCCCATCTCTAACCTCAGAGCTTAGAAGGAATCATCATCATCATCATCATCATCATCCTTCTTCTTTCTTCTTGCTCCTGTGATCATAATTTCTTCTTTCACTTGTTGGAATAGAGTGTGATAGACTTTCCAGGTCAGGAAATCAAGGGGGGGTACATGGGGGCACCTGTAAAGAATTTGGAATAAAAAATAAAATTATCCCTCGAACCTCGGCCTGGAATGTTTGAATAATTTGTGTCTAGTCTCCCTTTGATAAGAGAACGCGAAAATGAGACACAAGCTGCCCCCCCCCCCGGATAAAACACCCCTCATCTCTGCAAAGAGCCCAGCCCCCCCCATAAGCAGCTAGTTCACTGTCTGGATGAGAGAGAATCCTGCCCGGTGTGTGTGTGTGTTTGTTTGTGTGTGTTAATGGACAGCAGCACAGATACTAATTGCAAGCATGGAGGGGTGGGGAGGCTTGGCCTGACAGTTTGTGGGATTCCCCCTGCCTTTTTCATTACCTGTTATAAAAGGGAATCCCCAAGGTGAAGGTTTGTCTTTGGCCACCCCCAGCCCCACCAGGAAGCTACCCAACAAACAGGGAAGAGATATTGGGGGGAGGGGGCTGTTGGGGATAAGCCGAGGTCTGAGTTAAAAGCCCTTCTCTCCTAACCATCAAGCTTCCCTGGAGAGGTGCGATCCCCTCCCCCCCAGAAGTTTGACTCAAGAGAATAAGAACTAAGTAAATCAAAGGCAGGAGGAATTTGGGGGCAAATCAGTTAAAGAGGTTCCCTTTCTCCTACACCCTGATCAAGATTTTGAAAAGAGCCCCCTATTCCTGGCCCCATTGCCCTCGGCCCCGATCCCCACTTGGGGGCTGGGCTCTTCACATATCACTTTGGGCCCTGATCCTGCCCCATTAAAGACTTGGCAGTCAGAGGTGCAAGGGAAGGCCCCAATCCTGCCCAGCTGGCCTGCATCTGGATTGGGGGCTGGGAGGTTGAGAAGAGGCCAGGAGCCTGAGCACAGGTCCTTCACACCCTTGCTCCACCCCTGGAACTAAACCTCCTGGTTGATCGGCATTCCCTCCACACACCCCCTTCACCCAAGTCTTTATTAAAGCTATTGAACAGCATCGGACCCAGGACAGAGCCCTGGGGGACCCTTCTGTTTCAGAATGCACCATTCATGGTCACGCTTTGAGTCCGGTTCTTCAACTAGCCATGAATCCCCCTTGTCGCAGTGCCTTCCAGCCCAACCCGTGCAAGTTTGTCAATGAGGCTGATCTGATGGCCCTGCGGATCCCACGTGCGCTCACGCCCACACACGAACCTCGCACACCTCTGTTGCTGGTATACTGTGCCGTGTGGGAACCGTGCGCACGATCTGCAGGTCATTGGATCAGCCCTGCCGAGGATCTTCTGTAAAACCTTGTTAAATGCTTTCCTGAAACTTACAGCATCCCCCTCCATCCATTAAACGACTTATTCTGTCAAAGGAGACAAGATTAGTCTGGCATAACTTGCTGCTGAGAAATCCATGCTGGCTGCGAGCAATCGCTGCATCGTCACCAAGGTGCTTGCAGATCATCTGTTCTAGTATGTTCCCCGGTATTGAAGTCGGGCTGACTGGTCTGTAATTTCCTGGATCTTCCTTCTTCCCTTTGTTGGAGAGAGGAACAACATTTCCCTGGCTCCAGTCTTCTGGCACTTCACCTGTTTTCCCATGTGCTCAAAGATAATGGGCAGAGGTTCTGAGAGTACTCCAGTGAGTTCTTTTAGTCCCTTAGGCCGCTTTTACACAGAATAAAAATGGGTTCTTGTAAGTGCTCGAGATAATACCAGGTGTTATAAATGCTGGAGTTTTGTAATGTGTGAATGCACTATTTCCCTTTCATGCAGCAAGATCTTGCTTCATCAAAGGGGAATAGTGCGTTCACATGCTACAAAACTCCAGCATTTAAGGCCGCATTCACACCTGACTCAGACCACTTTCAGACATCCCCCCCCCCCCCATGATATTCTGGTTGCAGGGGGAAATGCACAGCCGGGATATGCATGGGGATTGCCCAGTTTGAAAGCCCCCCCCCCCAATGTGGCTTTGCCGTCAAACTAGTGGAGGGATGCAGAGCTCAATTTTCTGCTCGTCTTTGCCGGCAAAGCCACCCGCAGGGGCGGGGGGGTTCAGACCGGCCGATCCCCCACACATATCCTGGCTACACATTTCCCCCGCAGCCAGAATATGCACCGGGAGGGGGGGACTCAATACTGTGGTCCATTCAGCTCTAGTTAATAATACCTGCTGCTTCAGTCTGGACTTGAGTATTATTACTGTGGGACCTTGATGGGGTGGACAGGCCGGTGTTTCAGTGGTTCCGCTCCTTCCTAGCAAATAGATCTCAGCGGGTGGTGATGGGGGAATTGTTCATCTTCCCTCAGGGGCCTCCCATGTGGGGTCCTGCAGGGTTCCATTCTGTCCCCCCTCCTGTTCAATGTGTCTATGTTTGTTAATTACTTCATGGATAAAATCGCTCGGATTCACCATGACTTCGACTCCGCGCTTTTGGCATTAGGAGAAGCAGAGGCTGTGGAAGCCCCACCTTGTCCGGTTTTCTGGGAATAGTTTCAGCGGGTGTCGGCCACCGAGGTGGGGGATCTCCTGGGAGCTGTTAGATCCACCTTTTGTGAACCTGACCCGTGCCCGCCCTGACTGGTTAAGGTTAGCTGGGAGACATTGGGGCCTTTGCTGGCAGGGTTGATCAATGCCTCCTTTTGGGAGGGCAGGGTGCTGAGCTGCCTCAAGGAGGTGGTGGTGCGACCCCCTGGTCAAAAATCCATCACTTGACACTGACTCCCTCACCAGTTATCGGCCAGTCTTTTTTAGGGAAGGTTATTGAACTGGTGGTGGCTCAGCAGCTGCGGGGGCATCTGGATCATGTCAGTTTTCTGGACCCTTCACAGTCCAGTTTTCATCAGGATTATGGCACTGAGACAGCACTCGTGGCTTTGGTTGATGACCTTCGCTGGGAACTGGACCAGGGTCTATCGCCCTTGTTGACTTTGTTAGATCTGTCGGCTGCGTTAGATACCATTGACCATGAGATGTTGGTGGCCCACTTACGGGACCGTGCTGTGGTGGGTGGGATCATTCTTGAATGGTTCTGCTCCTTCCTGGCTGGGAGAACTCAGTGAGTGGTGCTCGGGGACTGCTTGACAGCTCCCCGGGAGCTCACGTGTGGAGTCCCACAAGGTTCTATTCTGTCCCCTCTCCTGTTCAACATGTACATGCAGCCACTAGGTGAGGTCGTGAGATGGTATTGGGTGCAATGACATCAGTACGCTGATGACTCCCAGCTCTAATTCTCCTTTTCATTCGACCCAGTCCCGGCAGTCTTGGTACTTACCCGGTGTCTGATGGCTGTAGGGGACTGGATGAGGGTGAACTGACTGAGGCTGAATCCTGACAAGACGGAGGTGATATTGGTGGCTAAAGAAGTGGGTGTGGTGTCCTCCCTCATTGATGGGGTTCACCCCCACTGATTTCCCAGGTTCATACTCTGGGAGTGCTCCTTGATCTGCAGCTCTCCCTGGATGTCCAGGTGGGGACTGTGGGGAGAGGCGCATTTTGACAATTACACCTGGTGCAATGGCTTCAGCTGTATGACTCAGACTATGACCTGGCCACTATCATCCATGCCTTAGTTACCACAAGATTAGACTATTGCAATGTGCTCTACATGCAACTACCTCTGGTGATGTTTTGGAGATGGCAGCTGGTGCAGAATGTGGCAGCCCACCTCCTTACGGGGACAGGCCACCATAAGCACATGACACCGGTGCTTCATGCTCTGCGCTGGCTGCCAATAGTCTTCCGGGTCCAATTCAATGTGTTGGTCCTTACCCAGAAAGCCGTAAATGGCCCGCTCCCCACCTACCTGTGGGATCACCTCACTCTCCGTGCTCTGGATTGGTTCCTGAGGCCCCTTCTTGATGTGCCCAGGGCGATGATGGAGAGGGCATTCTTGGTGGCCGCCCCAAGGCTGTGGAACTCCCTCCTGGTGGAGGCCCGGGTTGCTTCGGCAAGGGTGATGGGTAGGGTGGGGGAGGTGGGGTTCTTCATTTTTCTGTGGCACCACAATTTTGTTGATATTTTATTTGGTTATTTATCCATTTTATATTAGTTTGTATGTTGCTGTTTTTATTATTATTATTATTATTATTATTATTATTAAACATTTATAAAGCGCCAGTAGTAACCTGGCGCTGTACAGAACATACAATCAGATGCGGTCCCTGCCTGTGGCTTACAATCTAAAAGACAAGGAGGGGGAGACAAGGAGAGGGGACAGCGGGAGAGACATGGGAGAAGACAAACAAACATTCAGG
>QEPC01006789.1:39587-52238 GCA_003113815.1 Sphenodon punctatus | reverse complement strand
CCAGTGCGAACGGGGATGCGCCGCGGCCTCCCTCCAGTGCGAACGGGGATGCGCCGCGGCCTCCCTCCAGTGCGAACGGGGATGCGCCGCGGCCTCCCTCCAGTGCGAACGGGGATGCGCCGCGGCCTCCCTCCAGTGCGAACGGGGATGCGCCGCGGCCTCCCTCCAGTGCGAACGGGGATGCGCCGCGGCCTCCCTCCAGTGCGAACGGGGATGCGCCGCGGCCTCCCTCCAGTGCGAACGGGGATGCGCCGCGGCCTCCCTCCAGTGCGAACGGGGATGCGCCGCGGCCTCCCTCCAGTGCGAACGGGGATGCGCCGCGGCCTCCCTCCAGTGCGAACGGGGATGCGCCGCGGCCTCCCTCCAGTGCGAACGGGGATGCGCCGCGGCCTCCCTCCAGTGCGAACGGGGATGCGCCGCGGCCTCCCTCCAGTGCGAACGGGGATGCGCCGCGGCCTCCCTCCAGTGCGAACGGGGATGCGCCGCGGCCTCCCTCCAGTGCGAACGGGGATGCGCCGCGGCCTCCCTCCAGTGCGAACGGGGATGCGCCGCGGCCTCCCTCCAGTGCGAACGGGGATGCGCCGCGGCCTCCCTCCAGTGCGAACGGGGATGCGCCGCGGCCTCCCTCCAGTGCGAACGGGGATGCGCCGCGGCCTCCCTCCAGTGCGAACGGGGATGCGCCGCGGCCTCCCTCCAGTGCGAACGGGGATGCGCCGCGGCCTCCCTCCAGTGCGAACGGGGATGCGCCGCGGCCTCCCTCCAGTGCGAACGGGGATGCGCCGCGGCCTCCCTCCAGTGCGAACGGGGATGCGCCGCGGCCTCCCTCCAGTGCGAACGGGGATGCGCCGCGGCCTCCCTCCAGTGCGAACGGGGATGCGCCGCGGCCTCCCTCCAGTGCGAACGGGGATGCGCCGCGGCCTCCCTCGTGCATTTCAGGGAGCAAATTCCTGCCCTGACATGCGCGAGGGAGGTCGCGGCACATCCCCAATTGCACTAGCTCTATTTCTGCTCTCTGGATCCTCCCCGCTGCCGCATCTTCCCTCGCGGGTCTTGCTGCCGTAGATGGGAATGCGGCCTCAAATACAGAACCTGGGGGTACTCCTGGATCTGCATCTGCACCTGCATCTCCAGGTGTTGGCTTTGGCCAGGATCTCTTTCCGTCAGTTACATCTTGTGAAACAGCTTGTTCGTATGTCTCAGACGCTGATCTCACCACCATCATCCATGCATTCATCACCTCGAGGCTGGACTACTGCAATGTATTCTATGTGGGGCTGCCCTTGGTGATGGTCCAGAAACAGCAGCTGATGCAGAATGTGGTGGCCTGTCTGCTCACTGGGACGGGTCGCCGGGAGCATATTACACCTGTGCTCCAAGCTCTCCACTGGCTGTCTATAGTTTTCCAGGCTTGATTCAAAGTGCTGGCTTTAACCTATAAATGCCTAAATTGCCTCGGCCCTAGCTATCGTAGGGACTGCCTCACTTCCTGGACTCCTGAGTGGCTACTGCAGTTGTCTGGGGGTGGCATCCTGGAGGCTCCATGTTATAGACAGGTGGGGACCGACAGGCAAGTGTTCTCAGGGGCTGCACCAGTGCTGTGAAGCTCTCTCCCAGTGGGGAGTCATCTCAACCTGGATTGTCTCAATGCAAAACATGGCTCTTTTATTTTATTTTGATTTTTTTAAATTTTATACAAAAAATTTATCCTGCCCACCCCCTGCCCACAGGGCAGCCTGGGGCGGCAAACAGCATTATGGGTAAGGGAGGGGTTTGGGGATGGGTTTTTTGCTATTTTTGCACACATTCGTGCTTTTTTATTGTCTTTGTCTTTGTTATTTTATTTTGTTTTGTATTTTATTGTATTTATTGTGTGATGTTCTCCACCCCGAGCTGCCAGAGGGAGGAGGAGCAGGGTAAAAATATATTAAATAAAATATATATATTAAATAAAATTATTTGGAGGACTAGCCAAGAATGTGAATCATTCCCACAAACAATCAATCTACTCTCCATTTCAACTCTAGAACTGAGCTCTAATTCTAAATCAACTCCTGCCTCCCCCTGATCTTGTCCCACAGATGTCACTTGCAAATCCCAGAGACAACGCTGATGATTGGTTGTTGCTATTTTATTAGGGTCTCCCTGGTGTGACCCAAGAGAGAAATCTCGCCATTGCCATAGCATTGAATCAAAGTGTCTACAGATTCTGCGAGAATAGCTTCTGCCCCAATGCCCTTCTCAGGGCTTCCTTCACCTCCTTGTTTCTCAGGCCATAGATGATGGGATTTAACATAGGTACGATGACTGTGTAAAACAGAGACAAAAGTTTCTTGGCTTCAGGGGAATAACTGGACTTGGGTCGCAGATAGACTAGGCTGCCGCTGCCGTAGAACAATGTCACCACAATGAGGTGTGAGGAGCAAGTAGAGAAAGCCTTGCGTCTGCTCTCAGCCGATGACATCCTGACGATGGTGGTGATAATTCGGATGTAGGAGACAAGGATGAGCATGAAGGGGAACATGAGGAAGAGGAGAGTGGAAGCAACGGCCTGCATCTCATAGAGAGAAGTGTCAGCACAGACCAGCTTCAGCACCAGTGGCGCGTCACAGAAGAAGTGATTCACCTCCTTGGGTCCGCAGAAGGGTAAGCTGAAGATCCAAGCTGCTTGCAGCAGTGAGACAGGGATGCCGATCACCCAGACCCCACCCAACATCTTGTAGCAGAGACGTCTGTTCATTACAACAGAATAACGCAGGGGATTGCAAATGGCCACATAGCGGTCATAGGCCATGGCAGCTAAGAGGAAGCATTCTGCACAGCCGAAGAAGAAGAAGAAAAAGAACATCTGTGCAGCACAGTCAGCAAAAGAAATGCTCTTCGCCGCCGCCAGGAGGTTGGCCAGCATCTTGGGGATCGTGTCCAAGGTGAAGCAGATCTCAATGAAGGACACGTTCCTGAGGAAGAAATACATGGGAGACTGGAGGGCTGGATCCACCATGACAATGATGAGAATGTTCCCCATCACCGTCACCACGTACATCACCAGGACCAGAAAGAAGAGAATCCCCTGCAAGTGCGGCAGGTTGGAAAAACCCAAGAGAATAAATTCACCCAGGAAGGTTTGGTTTCCCCCCTTGGTTTCTTCAGAACCTTTCATCTGTAAATGCAATGAGGGCAGAGAGATTGTCGTCACTTGGGGACACTGACCTTGAGCGTGAAATGTAGCAAGCAACATCTTTCATCGCCATGAACATTTTGTAATCATTAGAGTTTAAATTCAAAGGCAGTTTTCTAATCCCAAGTATTATCTCCAAAACCACACAGTAATCACTGCTACATGTCATCAATCTCTCCCTTTCCACAGGCTCCTTCCCCTCTGCCTTCAAGCATGCCATTGTCTCCCCCATCCGACCCCTCTAGTTACCGGCCAGTCTCCCTCCTTCCCTTTGCCTCAAAGCTCTCTCGTTCTGCCATGGTTAGGGGTCCTCTAGCAACCCCCACCTGCATCGGTTCCACCCCATCACTCTTTGGGGTTTCCACCCTATTAGTAAACCCTGGGGGCATCCTAGCGGTTAAGGGGCGGAATGTATCTTGTCGTCGCTCCCTTCTTCATTTGGTTAACCTCTGGTCTATCTGTACGGTCAGATTAGCCAATGCCCCCCAAGTCTCTGGAAGGATGCTGAGGGCCAATTGGTCTTTTAGCTCGTCATTGAGACCTTTACGAAATAATACACGGAGCACATGGTCTGACCAGTTAAGTTCCACAGCCAACTGTTGAAATCTTGTAACATAGTCAAGAAGAGGGCCTTTGCCTTGTTTTAACCCCATAATGGCCATCTCGGCTTCCTGCACTCGATGGGGGTCGTCAAATAGAAAGGCGAACTCTCGCAGGAACCCCTCATAATCCTGTAGGAGGGGGCTCCCCTGGGTCAATAATGGGGTAGCCCACTCTAAGGTAGTGCCCTCCAGGAGTCCTATAATGAATGCCACCTTCCTTTTGTCTGTGGTGTAGGTAAGGGGCTGGATCGAAAAGGTCAATTTACAGAGGGCAATGAATCCAGCAAAACGGCGGTGATCCCCAGAAAACTTAGATATCACAGGGCCCTTGGGTTCTCGCAATACCACCCCCTGTGGCCCCGGGACCACTGGGGCAGGGTCTGGAGGGGCCGCCAGGGGGGCTGCAGCTACCTGGGCTTGCTGCTGCTCTTTAATATCCTTCACTTCCATGGAAAGCGCTTGAAGGGCATGGGTGAGCTCCTGGATATCTGCCCTCAGTTGTTCCATTTTTTTAGGCTGGTGAAACTGTGAGGATAGGGAAGCCTCACAAGGGGGAAGGGTAGGAGAACCGGAAGAGGGGTCTAACTGTCCTTCCGTACAAGGGTTGCAACCACGAGGCAGTACCTGGAAAACTACCCTCAGGATCATAAATGGCTTTAGGCTCGAAAAGAGACCCCAGCCTGGATCATCACTGGGTATCTGGGTTAGCGCAAGCCTCAGGCCAGTTCCCTCAGCACAAATACTCCAGGTCCCAGGGCCAGGGGAATGGTCGTAAGGGATGGTGGTGCGGGGAGGGAAGTGAAAGTCCCTAGGTACGAGGAAGGGGGTCAGACTAGGACACTCACACCGGGGTTCCAGGAGCACCACCATGAGAAAGGGATGGGCCTTGCTTACCTGCTGCACTCTGGTTGCAGTTGTCCATGCACACACACTCGTTCCCACCACCAACACTCGCTCTGTCACACACACTATAGCACTTGAATCTGATTACGAGTCACAAACACTGAGCACACAAAACGGGGGGCCGGTCTCCCAGGCAGAGCACTGTTCCTGTCTCTTATACACATCTAGATGTGTATAAGAGACAGGTCTAATATTGGGTCGGTGAGGGGCGGAGCCAGAGACGCTCTGATCGGCGCAGCGCCGTTACAGGGGCATGGCTGGTGTTGCAGCTGCAGGCATGTTGGCTGGAGCGTTGCCGGAAGTGCCTGTGTCTGCGGGAGCCTTGTTTGCGGCGCCCGGGCCGCTCTTCTCCTGACTCCTGACAGCCGCTGGCTGTTCTGGTGGGGGCTCCTGATCGGCTTGTGATGCCGAGCTCTCTGAGCCCCGAGGTTCATGTGGTGGCCTGGGGGCGTGTCCTTGGGGTCGGGCAGGCCAGATCCTGACACTGATATTGCACCTACCTGTAAAGCAGCATCCCTAAAAGCTCTAGCTGAATTGGTGTTGGAAGTGGCTTTGCGGTCTCCGAGGGCTTTAGTCCTGGGGATTTCAATATCCACACTGATGCCAATTTTGGGGGAGTAGAGCATGAGTTCATGGCTGTCATGACAACCATGGGACTGTCTTAGAGGATTTATTTATTTATTTACATAAAATTTATATCCCGCCCCTCCTGCCCACAGGGCAGCCCGGGGCAGGAAACAACAGTATAAAAAATAATAAAACGGCTCCCATGGATGATTTCAAGGGTTGTATGGGCACATGGGGAGTGAGGTGGTCCCACAGATAGGTAAGGTCCAGGCTGTGAAGGGATTTAAAGGTTAAAACGAGCACCTTGAATCTGGCTTGGTGCTTTAAAGGCAGCCAGTGCAGAGCCTGGAGCACTGGTGTCATGTGCTCCCTGTGACCCGCCTCCGTAAGGAGATGGGCTGCAGCATTCCGCACCAGCTGCAGCCTCCAGACCAGCTTCTCAGGAAGCCTCACATAGAGCGTGTTGCAGTAATCCAACCTCGAGGTGATGAAGGCATGGATGACAGTGGCAAGGTCAGAGTCTGAGAGATACGGGTGAAGCCGCCAAACAAGATGTAACTGGCAAAACGCACTCCCCGCCACAGTCACAAACTGAGATTCCAGGCTGAGCCATGAATCGAGGAGCACACCCAGACTCAACAATTGAGAGACCACTTGAGAGAGCGAACCCCCCCAACAAGAGGAGATTCAACCACCCCTAGGCCCCCCCAAGCCCTTGCCCACCAACATCACCTCCATCTTATCAGGATTCAGCTGCAGATGGCTCAACCTCTTCCAAGCCCCCACAGCTGACAGGCACTGGGAAAATAGGGAGACTGCATTACCTGGGTGGAGGAATTTTTATAAGGGACCCTATGGAATTAAGCTACAAATAGCCAGAGTAAAACAGAAGACAGAGGAATGCTGGGTAAAAAGCATTCTTTGCTGAAGTCAGCTTTAGCCTGCTAAATAGATATAATTATTAGGTTAGTTTATGTTTTATCTCACAAAGCAAGGTCTGGGAAACAGCTCCGTATATGATAAACAATTGGACAAAGGGACGCCACTCTGTTCTTTCTTTGAGCAGATAGGAGAAAATGGCCTTGCAGATGTTTTAAGTTAATTGGCTTGTTTAGGCACCTTACTTTATAAACTGTCTAGCTTATATTGTTTTGAGAATAAACTACTTAGTAGGTAAACAATTGCTGTAACCTTTTACCTTTGTATGACGTTGCTTTGAGTGACATTCTTGTATCTTTTTGCTTGAATTGTAACCTATAAAATAACTATGTAATCTGCTATCCAGCAGACCAGTCTGGATCCTTGCATGGGTTCAGTTCTGCTCTCTCTCTCAGCGCTTTGAGATCAATAAAGATATCTTTGACAGATTTCACCAGCAACAGTTTGTGAGTATTAAAATATTCCTCGACAGTTTGGTGCATTGGCCGGGAAGGCTATTAGCCCGGCTGGTTCCAGGGGGGTTGCAGACCGTCTCTCTCTCCCACCTCCAGGCACCAGATAAGGCAAGGGGCCTTTTGAAACCCCTATGGAGGTGTGGGTGGGGGGCTGCCCGTAGGCTCTGGGAGCCATACCATTGGGCAGATGCCTTCTGAACAGGTTTTAAGTTGTGTGGTCAGTTCTGTCAGAAATTCTTAAAGAAACTCTGACAGTTTTCACCAACAGCAGCTTGTGAGTATAAATTATTCCTCGACAGTTTGGTGCATTGTCCGGGATATTCCTTTTGTGGTTCCTCTCTAATGTTAGAAAATTCTTTTCAGTGTAAATAGTAAGTAAATAGAGTAGTTGCAGAAGACTAGTCAGTAAAAGTTCAGTGGATCCACAGCATCCTGCCGAGTGGGAATTCTAAATACATATGTAAAATCCGTGGGGGTTGGGAATCCTGCCAGGAGAGGGGGTTTCTAAATGCATGTGTTCAATCCGGTCGAGTGGGGATTTCAAATGTATAGGATTTAATGTGTTGTGAGTGTGTTCCCTGTATGTGACCACTGACTGTGTCTGGGACGAAGCTGAGTGTTGTATAGCAAGGCTGCCTTGAATTGGGATAGCTGCCCTGAATGGGGCTAATTGCCTACCTGATGGGGTGGGTAATTTTGTGGCTGTGCGCCTCTGTAGAATCTTGTGACTTGGTAGTGTGATTGAAAATTCCCTCTCCCAGTTTCACAACTGAGAGTAATATGCTTGTGGGAGTGACAGAGTTGGAGTCTGTGTGAAGAAAGGAATGTTAATGAGTGCAGACTGCAGTGAATTGTGTTGTCAGACTTAGTTTCCTGTAGTTGAAAGCACTGAAGTTGATTTGTCCCTGTGTGAGAACTCTGTGTGACTGGAAAATATGGGAAACGGCGGGTTCAAGGAGCTTTCCTCCCTGCCAAAAGGAAGCCCAGCTTGGTATATGTACATAATTTATGGAAAAAAGGTTTGTAAATATTTAAAGGTGTGGAACAGGTACACCCGAGCCCAGCCAGATCTGCAGTTTCCTTTATTTGGCTCCTTTGATTTAGAGAAAATTGCTCATCTCTGCAGAGTCCTAAGATTAAAAGGCTGTAAAGTACACTGGACTCAATGGTCCACATGTGTAGGTTGGTTTACTGAAGCTTCCAAACGGAAGCATGAACCTGAAGTTCGGTCTCTGTTAGACTCTCGGGACAAACTTAAAACCCAGCTAAAGTAGTTAATTAGTGCTCTCAAACCTGATCAGGTCTGCATACCTGGTTTTCCAGCAGTATCTTTGTATCTTCAATTTGGCTTGCCTGAAGGCACTGATGTGGAAACTTTTGAAGTGGATTTTTGCAGCTCTGCATTTCTACCACCTTATCATCCAAGCAATGCTGGAGTGCCACACCTGCAGCAGCCCCGGGGAGCTCAGGGTGCACAGTTTCTGCCTTTGCCAGCATCTGTGCAGGCAGTTCCCCTCCCTGATAGCATGGGCAGAGCCAGTGCATATGGGTCTGTACTCGGAGCATTCTCAGCAGCGTCAGCTCCCTTGCAGGTGCAGGCTGGCACTTCACTGAGTTCTGATGTTGTTAGTTCTACCATGGGCTCGGCTGCTTTTAGTCCTGTTGCAGGCCGAACTAGATCTGCTCAAGATAGAGAAGTTTTTATTGCTCCGCTCCGGCAGGTCCCGGGGGGAGCAAATGGAGAATTGGTACAAGTCCATGTTCCTTGGTCACCCGCGGATCTGAAAAAGTTGGTGAAAGAATTTTCTAACATTAGAGAGGAACCGCAAAAGTTCAAGGATGAGCTTCAAACTATCATAGACTGTTATGAACCTAATTGGTCTGATTTAAATCAGTTACTGAGAGCTGCTCTCCCACCTGAGCTGCGCCAGAGATTATTCACAGCAAGTAATTGGCCGGCAGCAGCGCCTATGGCTCAGGAACTGACAGCAGCTCGTGCTTCAGTGGTAGATTCTATTTTAAAGGTTTGTCCCCCCAAAGCAGACTGGATTAAAATTAATAATTGCAAACAACTAAAGGATGAGCGGCCAGCAAACTATATGGACAGGTTGTGAGTTGTGTTTAACAGACACTCAGGAATGACTGAGGCTGTTCAGAGTGCACCCCAGGCTGTTGCTGCAGCTTTTGTTCAGGAACTCCTTAAAAAAAATAATCATAAAAAATAATAATCTGAGAACAGTTCTGTACTGTTGCTATTTTGTGCAGACAGCTGCTCTTCCCAATAGTATTAAAGATGCAGGATTATTTTTGCCTGCTCATGGAGCATTTTCAGTGATGTCAGCTCCCTTGCAGAATGGTGTCTCACTGAATTGAGCTCATGGTGTGTCACTGAATTGAGTTCAGCTGTTTTAGTCCTGGTTTAGGTTGCACTAGCTTTAATTGGTTTCTATCATTGGAATAACTTTGCTTAAGAATCCTTAGGTGTGTAGAGTAATTGAATAAGAAATTTTAAGAACCTCCAGTAACTTAATTTCAAAGAAAAGCATGCTGCTACCTTTAGCCTGATCAGAAAACATAGCTGTGGGGCAAAGAGGAAACAGGAATAGTACCACTATTGTGGCCAACTGGAATATTGGAAAGCAGATGTCCGGTCCAATGTGGCCTATTGGACTGAACATTTCGCTCTTCCACCTCTTTCTCTTGCTCAGGTTACCAGTTTCTGTCCAGGCACCATCAGATTTTTTTGCAGTAAGCCAATTTGGTCCTTTTTATTATAATTGTGTGTTATAGTTGTTAAGAATTCATAGCAAAGTGAGTGAAACAGATCAAAGCTGCAAGATATGTGAAAATTAAGTTGACTTCTTAAGGGCATCTGCCTAAAAGTTTTCAGTGCAAAGAAGGATATTGGGCCAGATACTGGTACCCCTATTTTTGTCCTGAAATACTTGGAGGTGCCTGTTTGCTGTGTTGCTCAAAATTTAGATTTATTGATTTTGTTGTTTGCTGCATTTTCTTTGGATTTTGTACTTTTTAGTACTCGTATAGTTTAATGTGAATTTAAGTGTGTCCTGTGCTGATGGCATGGCTGTTGACTATGCTCAGTTGTGTTGGATGGTTGTGAGTTGTTCATGTAAAAAGGAAGGTGATGTTAAGCAAACCAGAAAAAATTTATATCCTGATTATTCTGTTACTTCAGTGCACAGTTGGAGCGGAATAATGTATTGCTATTACAATTGCCTTTCTGTGTGTTTGTTGGTGGTTGTGTATGTTTGTGTACCATGTATGCTGCTATACAGAAGTATTTCCTGTACCAAGAGTTAAAAGCATATGATGATTTGAAGGAATGCTTGCCTGGCTTTTGCACAGTTGGATCTGACAGACAGCTGCTGTCATTTTGAACTGTGTACCTCTCATATTAATTACAGAGTCCAGGCCCGATAAAGAGGCCCTAAACAGAGCCTGAACAAATTCGAATTAGTTGTTTTTAATCCTGAGAACTTTAGAAAGAGTTAAGTAGTAGAACCTGAGTGCATTTTATTTTAGGTACTGAAAGTAAAATATTGATGGTTGTCATTAACAGATTTACAACTAAAATTAGAAGAACATCCATTGATCAAGAAAGTCAAAAACTATTGTTGCCTATTTTAAAATTGGTCACCTGGAATTGCACCATGGATACGGACATAATATTGAAGCGTGGCAGGAATAGATGCATAGGTCCCTTTTTGGGTCCTTCTGCAGCCTTTCTGAATTTACAATCTATACACCTATATGCCCTGTCCAGGGGTGGCACTTGTACAGAACAGTGGAAAATAAATTGTGATTTTGGTATCATATCCCCAGGGCCAATGTTCAAGTGGGTATTGGATGTTCCCATAGGTTTGGAAGGAAATAAATTACTTAGACCAAGAGACTGGTGGATCTATCAGTGGTTGGATCCGGGGTTACCCAGACCAATGGAGACATTTTATATAGAAGCCCACACAGTCCCTTGGGAGGAGGATTACAGAGAAAGACCAATGGCCCTTACAAGCAGCCCTCCTATTTACAATAAAGTGCCTTATGCAGATGAGGGGAAGAGGGCCAAAACAGACTCATGATTTTAACAGCTCACCCTGCTTTCTCCTAAGTAGAGTTAATTAAGCATGCTTGAAAGAGAGTTTCCAATGATTTGTGTTAGGTAGGAAAAAGCATGTAAATAAGATGGACAGACGAAATGTTGGTGTGTCTGCCCCGTGCAGGGACAGAACCAGGAAATTAATGTATGTATCAGAATGACAGAAAGACTTAGTAAAGTGAAACTGAAAAGCTTTGGTTTAATATTGTCTGCATTGGAAAAACTGTAAGTGTTTTTAGATAATTAAGTTAAGTTAGTCTAATAAGTTTTTTAAAAGCATTGTTGCAATAGAAGCCCTTTACAGCTGTGACCAATTAAGGGTTAACCAACAAACAGAATTGGATAAGTAGCCCAAGTGGCTTGCTGTAAAACTGTAGTTTTGTTTTAGCTTTTAATGAGTTAATTTAACAGCGTGGCAAAATGTCTGCAAGAAAATGTTTGGGGAAAAGCGGCCGCTGGCTACAAGTCCAAAACAAAACTCAAAGTATTATTTATAACAGTTTTAATGAGTTGGTGTTCACATAAAAAGTTAATGGAAAAAAAAAAGGAAGCAGCACTAAAGAATCCTATTGCATTCAGTGCCCACAATGGAACACCTCCCCCCACAACCATATCTTCTTGAACAGCTCAGGAAGATATCTTGAGGGAGAGAAGAAGAAAAAAAAAGAAAAGCAGCTGTCTTTCTGCCAGCAAAGGACAGAGTTTGCTTTGATTAAAGGCAGCAGCCAAGACCTTTTGGACACTATGGGTATTTTCAGACGTTACGAGATCAGTCAACCACAGTCAATTCCCTGTGGTGGCTGTGACCGCGTAATGTCTGATGGGGGGAACGAATGTTCCCCCCCAGATGTTACCATGGCGGGGAATCACTTTTGCCACGTGAGCAACCGAAGCGGCGGGACCGGCGGTCAACGCGTGGCGAAGGCAATTCCCCACCGTGGTGAACCCCGCCGTCACTTCTGGATGGCGGCCATGGCCCGGAATCCCCACAGGTATTCTGGCCCATGGCCAATTCGGGCGAGCGCTGCACTGAGTTCAGGCCTCATGCCTTGCTTTTGAATTATGGCTAGACTGCCTAAGTAAACATTTTGTTTTAATTTGTTGTTGTGGCCTGGTAGAATTTTCAGGCCTACCCCATTTGATTAGGCTTGCATTTTAAACAGTATTTTGATGTGTTTAGTTAACTGTGCATTGGTTCTTGTGTGTCTGTGTCCTAGAGGTAGACAAACACTAATATTTGTGTGCAAAAGTTTTTCATCAGAACAGAAAATAACTTTTAAAAAAGAACTTTATCCCATGGTTTGGGATTCCTTTACCTGGTAACAATGGTGAGTGTGCTCATTTTCCAACCTGAGGGGGCTGGCGAGGCCCTGAGGATCCAGCAAAACCTTTAGCTGCTCAGACCATTTTCAGATTGCAAGGAGCAGTAAGGAAATAAAATGTCATTTGGAAAGCAAACCTCAATTGGCTAAGGGCTTTTGCTTTTAACCCTTCTGCTCTTGAAATCATCTTGCATCAAAAGACTAACCCAGATGGGAAGGCCCATAAATCTATACCACCACAATTGAAATTATTATCAATTTGACTGATGAAACTGTGCTGTCTTAATGTCAAGCACTAATGAAGTGGGTCAAGACTTTTGTTCATAGATCCAAGAAGCCCTTTCCCTGGAACCTCGTGAGGCCTGCCACGACCTGCAGTCCAGTGACAAGGTCCCCATTGAAAGCCACCAAAGAAACAACAGCCTTCAAGCTGCATTGGTGAGTCCTTTTCCAAGTACTTTTGCAACCAACACAGACATTACAGACACTAATTTCCAGGCACCTTCACCCTGGATTCACACCTCCCATTGCAAAAGGACCTCTGCACCTGTAGAAATAAGGTCAGAGGGGC
>QEPC01006789.1:21265-38909 GCA_003113815.1 Sphenodon punctatus | reverse complement strand
GCCGCGGCCGCTGGTGCTGGGGGGTGGGCTCGCCTCGCCTCGGGGTCACTCTGTCTCTTACTCTTTTTTAAAACAAAAAGCCAGGCTGGGCAGGGTGGGTGGGGGGTGTCCCCCCTTCCACCCGCGCAGCCTGGGAGGGGGAGGGGGAGGGAATTAATTTATTTCATTGGTTTTAATGGGGACACAGCGCCCCATTAAAACCAAAGAAATAAAACCGGTACCGGTATACCGGATTTAATCCAGGAATCCGGTTTTCGTAGAACCGGTAACCGGTAAATCCGGTAACCGGTAATGGGCCCGGGGTCCCACCACTAGTCACCACTATCACCTTAGTGAAAAAGGAAAAGACTTTAAGGTGATTTCACCTTAGTGAAAAAGAAATAGACTTTTAGGTGTTTTTTTCTACTGGACCCAGCTCTTTGTTTTTCTTACAGAAAACAAAAGAACTTTGCACACTGACATGCTAATGCACAGATACATACACACTAATAATAAATGCCTAGTGCACAGTGTTAATGGTTTTGTTATGAATTAAATAGCTGTAATGTTTGTTTGTGTGTTTAAATGTTAAATTTGGGTTCATTTACCCTTATGCTTTGAAAGATATTTTGTTCCTGCAGTGTTAAATGTTTTTGAATAAGTGCAATAGGTAGCCACTCCATTTCCGGACACAGAACCAACATGGGCTAGTATAGGCTACAATAATCCTTCTTGACATTCACCTGGCCAAGGAAGTGTAGGGAAAATATTGTTTTCAGTCTAATAGGTATATGTGGGAAAATATGCACAAAAGGAAGGGGCAGGGTAGACTATAGCACGTGCAACTACACATACACCATATGTAGCTTTGAGTGAAAGCTCCTTCCGTGGCTATTTCCCCTAACCCCTGAACTCCAGTTATTATGGACTTCACATTATGCAATCCTCCTTGCCCTATATGATTGAACACATCACCCTGATTGGACATTATTTCATTTGTAAAAACAAGGCCTATAAAAATGGGCTGGGACACAGGGAGAGAGAATGGGCAGGGACACACACAGAGAGAATGGGCATTGGGCAGGGACACACGGAGAGAGAATGGGCAGGGACACAGGGAGAGAGAATGGACAGGGACACACGGAGAGAGAATGGGCAGGGACACAGGGAGAGAGAATGGGCAGGGACACAGGGAGAGAGAACGGTCAGGGACACAGGGAGAGAGAATGGGCAAGGACACACAGAGAGAGAATGGGCATTGGGCAGGGACACACAGAGAGAGAATGGGCAGGGACACAGGGAGTGTGAACAAGGGGGGCAGTGGGGTAAAGGTTTGGAGCGGTTTACAGTCGGGAATAAGAACGATGGATAATATTTTTGTTTTCTGTTTCGGAACTTCTGCAGTGCATGATTTGAGGATCAGGACCATATGAAACAATAAAACATTTCTTTCCATCAATGCAACTTTTCAAAAAGTTCAGTTGTTCTGAGTAATCCCAATTAAAACACTCACATCTCCACCGGGGATATTATTTTTTATTTCATTATTATTTCCCTTCTATTATGTTTGGTGCGCTGGGAAAGAAAGGGAGAACGAGTGGAGTAAGTTATTACTCAAGGCAACAAGACTAGCAAATCCAGCCTTTAAAAAGGCAGTAAATATTGCAAAGCCAGGATCTTCCCTTTTTTTTATTCATTGTGAAGGAGAACAATCGACAATGCTGAGCTGGATTACAAAATGAGAATATGAGACCTATACATAAAAAATCTGCTGACTGAAACACCTTGCTTCAACTCAAAACATCAAGAAGAGCTGGAGAAGGAAACTACTGAGCATTTGGAGAGGAAGGGAACTGAAAATATACCCAGAAAGGTAAAAACTTACTTTCTATGTTTTTCTTTAACACTTGCTTCATTATAGATGCAGGGTATTTTCAGACGTTATGAGCTCACGCTCAACCACAGTCAATACCCTGTGGTGGAGAATGGTCCCGTAACGTCTGTTTGATGCCCGCCAGATGTTCACCACAGTGAACCTCCGGCGGGAATCAAAATAACCACGCTTTCGAGGATGGTCCGGGGACCATCTCCGAAAGCGTGGTTAGCTGAACCACAGCCCGGAATCAGCGGCCGGTAATGTCTGTTACTGGTGCCGATTCTGGGCTGTGGCCCGGACCACAGGCGGGAATCAGATGCAGCGGCCTGATTGGCCGCTGCGCCCGCCCGTCTCCCGGAGGAGGAGCATGGGGGGGCGGGGCTGTGCGGGCGCATGTTGCACCATGCAGCCCCTTCCCCCCCACCAGATTCCCCGCCGGGATCGGCCAACACGTCTGCTGGCCGTGATGGGCTGATTCCAGTGGGGAATCAGAAGGGTGATTCCATGCCTGGGCGAAAGCCGCCCCGTCACGTCTGAAATCACCCATAGCAAAGAAGTTTGAAATCTCTCTCTCATAAAATATTATGTAGTATGTAAAACAGTCATTGTGTTCTGTCCAAAACTGTAGACAGTATAAGCTGAAGCACTAGTATGGAATGTATTTAATTAAAGTTTTATTTAATTTCTTTCTTTCTTTCTTTCTTTTTCTTTCTTTAATTAATGAAATGAAAATATTCTAGCATTACTACTACTAATATTGCTGAGACTCCTGGAAAAATTGTAATAGTTTCCCATATTTTATATGATATTCTACATATTGCTTGAACTAAAGGAATAATCTAAAAAACATGGAAGCTTGCTTTTATGAACCTCATACCCTTTTTAAAAATCCTACTTTGTGTTTGGAGAACTTAATCTCATCAGCAGTTCATTCATTTTGTTCAAACCTCCCAAATGATCGCCGTACACACTGCAATCTGTTTCTTCTCAGGATAAGATGATTGAGGCTTAGTAGCAGAAGAAATACTCTCATTGTCTTCCTCGTGTGAAATGTTTGGCACTCAAATTGCTTTTGTAACAATAGTAACAGTAACATCAAATCTTCCTTTTTTCCACTCACTTGTTAATCCCTTTTATATGGGATCATTTACTTTAAACAGAGGTAAACTTTATTAATGATTATTAATGATTATTATATACTACTATAATAGTTTACCTCTGTTTAAATTTGTTTAGATTTGTAATGTGTTATTAATTATGATTATTATTATAAGCATTTGTATAGCGCCAGCTGTGTACCTGGTGCTTTACAGAACAACAAGATAGACGCGGTTATTATTGATATAGCACCAGCAATGTTCATATTCCCTATGAAGGAACGCAGGGCAGGGCTGGCCCCAGTATTTATTTATTTATTTATTTTTATTTAAATTTATATGCTGTCCTTTCCTGAGGTAGCATTATCCTTTATCCATCTGACCATTACACAAAGGGATAAATACAAAACGGTCAGATTTGGGCCCAGTACAAATTTGTAACACAGGCCCCTCCCACACCCCATGATCCCATCCCATACAGACAATCTTATGAAAGAAAAAATTCGATTTTATTTCTGAAATTACATTTTCTACATCTCTGAAATTAACACCATGGTGGCCAACCCACACTGGCTTTTCTACAGACACCCCATAGGTACATAAGTTTCCATAAATATCCTCAAGCATCATGATCTACAATTAGCCTCATTTGTTTTTCCTCATGGTGGTTGCAGTCTGGACCGGCCCCCCCTGGATCTCCAGGCCCTGGTAAAGTGTACACCTCACCCCCACCATGCTTGGGCCCTGGGTCAGATGATTACACATCATCCTGTAGCTGGCTATAGTACATATACATATTAGAGAAGAGAATGCAGTCAAATCCCCAAGCCCTATCCCAGTCTACTAAAGACCTGGTCAAATAAGTAGGTCTTACAGTGGGCATTTTTACACACATGTTAAAGTTCTGTATTTTTCAGTCTTCTGGGTTTACAAGTCCACAAGTAAGTTCTGGATTCATTCTTCACACAAACACTGCCCTGAGGCAGCCTAAAGTAGCCTCAGCTGTAGACGTGAGGGGCTGCCATGGAAACCAAGTGATCACAGCTGCCTGGAGCAAAGCAGTTTACCAGGAGAACTTTTTACACACAAAGGTTCTTGGAGAAGTTCTATGCAGAAGTTCAAAGATCCAATGTTTAAGATCTGGGTGAGTGATTTAGACACACAGAAAGTTCAGGCTGTAAGAGCAAACATGTAGGAGAAATGTGTGTGTAAAAACACCCACTGTGTCCAGAAAATGCTCATGTTCAGACTTCTCCAATTTCCAGGAGAGCAGAGTTTCGGTCCAGAGCTGTGGAGGGAGCAGACGCTGAGAAATCCTCTCAGTGTTACCTTACCTTAGGGGCTTGGAACTTGCAAGCAGGCTCCCCGGCTGACAGTATGGATGGAGCACAGGGGAGAAGATCAGGCAGTTGAGAGGGAGGGAAAGAAAGAAAGAGACGTAGAGAGCTCAGACTTCGGGAACATTAGGGAGGATTTATTTATTTATTTATTTATTTAACTACCCCACTCTTCCTGCCATAGGCAACCCAGAACGGCTAACAACAATAAAAAATATAATTATTGATGGAGTCACCATCCTGCCTGTCCCCCAAGCCCATAGCCTAGGCTTCATCTTTGACTCACCCCTTTCTTTTAAACCCTACATTGACTCTGTTGCTAAATCCTGTCGCTTCTCCCTCCATAACATTGCTAAGATTCGCCCTTTTCTCTCTGTCTCGTCTGCCAAAACTCTTGTTCATGCTCTGGTCATCTCTCGCCTCGATTACTGTAACCTCCTTCTCACTGGCCTTCCCCGGTCTCACCTTTCTCCCCTCATCTCTGTCCAAAACTCTGCTGCCAGGGTCATCTACCTCGCCAGTCGCTTCGACCATGTGCAGCCCCTCCTCTCTTCGCTTCACTGGCTTCCCCTTCCTGAACGAATCCTGCACAAGCTCCTAGTCTTCACCTATAAAGCTCTTCACAACCTTGCTCCCCCCTACCTCTCTGCACTTATCGCCCTCCATACTCCAGCCCGTGCACTTCGCTCCTCCTCTGTCCCTTCTCTCACCCTTCCACGCCTTCCCTGCTCCCCTAAGCGCCTTCGTCCCTTCTCACTTGCTGCCCCCCATGCCTGGAACTCCCTCCCTGTCCACATCCGCCTTGCCCCCTCCCTTCATACCTTCAAATCTCTCCTTAAAACTCACCTCTTTCGCTCTGCTCTGTCTGACTCTTTATCCTGCTGAGCCACTATTCCTATACCTACGATCGGTTTACCCTTATCCTTGCAACATGGACCTGCCTGCTGTCATTCTCATCGTAACCAAGCCAAGTACGTGCACTTGAGACCTCGCATCTTCATGAATGTTAGACCCCTTGTCTCTCCCTCTGTTCCCCTTCCTAAGTCTCTCCCCCAGCTCCTGTCTCTCAGATTGTAAGCCCTAGGGGCAGGGACCGTGTCTATTTTATTACTTTGTAAAGTGCCAGGTACACTGCTGGCGCTATATAAATGTTTGTTAATAATAATAATAATAATAATAATAATAATAATATAAAATAATTTTAAACACTTTAAAACATAATTAAAAAACCCATTTCACCCACTCCACCCACCCATCCCCCTCTCCCTCACCAAATGCCTGACGGAACAGGCAGCTCTTACAGCTCCTATGGAAGGCCAGGAGGTCCGGGGCCAGACGGGCCCCCACCGGGAGGGAATTCCAGAGGCGTGGCGCAGCCACCGAGAACGCCCTGCCCTGTGTGGCCCCCTGGAAAACCTGGGGGACCTCAAACACGGCGCCCCCGATGACCGCAGGGGCTGATCTAGAACCCGGGGGGTAAGACGGTCTCGCAAATAGGCAGGGCCCAGACCGTGTAAGGCTTTATAGGTTGAAACCAACACTTTGAATTGGGCCCGGAAGACTATTGGCAGCCAGTGTAGAGATCGGAGCACTGCTGTAATGTGCTCCCGGTGACCCAGCCCCACCAGGAGCCGGGCCGTCGCATTCTGCACCAGCTGCAGCTGCCGAGCCATCACCGTAGGTAGCCCCACATAGAGCGCGTTACAGTCGTCTAACTGAGAGGTAATAAAAACATGGATGATCGTGGCCAGGTCCAGAACCAAAACCAGCGTCCGAAGCCACTGCACCAGATGTAGCTGGCGGAAGGCACTCCTCGCCACGGCCTCCACCTGGAGATCCAGGCAGAGCTGTGAGTTGAGGAGCACCCCCAGGTTCCGCACCTGGAAAGTCAGCGGAGGGCAAACCCCATCAATCGATGGGGCTTTCAACTCCGACAACTTACCCACTAACATCACCTCCCTTATGTATCTCATAATAGTAAGAGTACCTAATCTAATAGTAATGCTACCTAATAATAGTAATAAGAGTAATTATAATTAATAATAATATAGCACAAGCAATGAGCCTGGCACTGTACAATCATTGATTAGAGAGAGGTCCCTCTGCTGGCCCGGGACTTACAAGGACGGGCAAAGGGGGGAGGGGGAAGAAAGGAAGGAGGGACATCAGGAGAGATGGGGATTCATTCAGGTGAGAGCAGGAGAGGAAGCACCTGTGAGCTGTCCAGGCAGGTGAGGAGACAGGAAAGCTTGATGGAAGAGGGAGGTTTTTAGGAGAATGAATGCCCATGGGTAGAGCTGAAAGGAGTAGTGAATTTTGGGCAGTCATTCAAGTACCTGACCTATACTTCTCTCTGCTCCAGCAGCTCGTTGTCACCCCCCCCAATTCCCATGATTACCAGTTCCAATAAATGGGATCCAGTTAGCTAGATACCACCCGCTGGACACACAAATGTCAGAGGCCACCGCGACGGCGGCGCAGTAGCTGGACAGATACCAACGCAACGAGCAAACGATCCTGGTTTCAGGTGTCAGCTTGACACAACACTTGGCTGCCAAGGTTTCAAGGCTTTTCATGATCTTGCTCCTCCTGAGCTTTCTGCCCTCATTTACTTCCACCCAGAACGTTTTCCTCTTGTGCCACCGCCCTCACCTGTGCCAGAATCTCCTGCTCCCTTAGTCTCGGCTGCTTCCCATGCCTGGATTCTATTCCCTCCCTCCCAGGCTTCAGACACCTCCGGAAAAATGTGGGCGCAGTTCGACCCACTCTGGCAGCTCGCAGGGCTGGACTGTGGGCACAGTTCATTCTAGGACCATGTTTCTGGCCCATCCACCAACCCTGCCAGGATCTGAACTGGGCCCACATCTGTGTGTGTCGCCAACAGTGTCACAGTCAGTGCCCGACGGGGTCAAACCAATGGTGCATCCAGCCCAGCCTCCTGTCTCCGACAGTGTCACAGTCAGTGCCAGACTGGGGGCTTAGACCAATGGTCCAGTCATCCCAGCCTCCTGTCTCCGACAGTGTCACAGTCAGTTCCCGACGGGGTCAAACCAATGGTCCATCCAGCCCAGTGTCCTGTCTCCGACAGTGTCACAGTCAGTGCCAGACTGGGGGCTTAGACCAATGGTCCAGTCATCCCAGCCTTCTGTCTCCGACAGTGTCACAGTCAGTGCCAGACGGGATCAGACCAATGGTCCATCCAGTCCAGCCTCCTGTCTCCGACAGTATCACAGTCAGTGCCAGACTGGGGGCTTAGACCAATGGTCCATCCAGCCCAGCTTCCTGTCTCTGACAGTGTCACAGTCAGTGCCAGACAGGGGGCTCAGACCAATGGTCCATGCAGTGCAGCATCCTGTCTCTTAAAGGCAGAAGGCAAAGAATGAGTAAGAATTATAATCATTTTATTTATAGGACACCCCCTGTAACAGGGCCATGTCCCTTGGATGAGTCTTTTCAGGATGCTCACCCCAGTAACCCGGTCCATTCAGGATCTTCCCTCTAGTGCTTCAGCCTTACCAAACATCTCTACAAACTCTTCCATTCATACAGTCTCTTGGCGGGGGACACTTCACTGGTCCCGGCCAAGCACAATCCCTCCCAGACGGGCTACAATCCCATGGTCTCTTGTCCGTAGACTGACTGGCCAGCACTGTTCCCTCCAGCCAGGATCTATTCCTTTATACAGGCAGTAGCCAGCACCCTGCCCCCAGCTTGATACAGTCTCGCCTCAGCCAAGTTCGCTCCTTTGCTGCAGGATGGCTCAGCCCTTGGGAGACGGAGCCCCTCCTGGCTCCTGCCCCTTCCTGCTCATCCCCTGAAAGTGACCAGCCCAGACTTTTCAGGCTTTAGGGATGGCTTGCCACACCCTGACCAGCTGCCCTCCTCCTCAGCCACTCAGCTGAGCTGCCTAGTCACTGATCCCTTTTCGGGCCTCTTAAAGTGCCAGTGTTGTACTAGTTCAGGGCTGTATCCTGCAGGAACTTACCTGGCTCCACGGGCCTGGACCTGCAGGGACTCTAGTGACTCTGTCACACCCTGCCCCACCTCCAAATGAGACTTGGAGCCATTTAAAATGTAAGTAAAATAATTTAAAAGGCCAAGGAGAAGGGAAAAAATACATCCGTGCATCCTCTGAAAGCACCTAGAAAATAAAACAGTTTTGAGGCACTTTTTCAAGCTGAGGAACAAGGAACTGAGGTGGCCATCGGGGGGGAGCATGCTGAGATCATCCACAGACACTGAGTGGTTACTGAGCAGAGTGCAGAGACCCCAGAAGCAGGTCTCAAATACAGCCATTCAGCCCTAAAAACCAGCAGCGCAAGCTTAAATTCAGTCTGCTCCTCTACAGGCAGCCAATGCAGAGACCGCAGGGTGGGCATAACGTTATCACGGCTGTCCACACCAGTCAGCAGCCGCGCTGCCGCATTCTGGACAAGCCGCAAGCAATGGAGAAGCACGGCTGAAACTCAATCATCAGGGTCACCAGAACATGGGTCGCTGTGGCAAGGTCAGCTGCCTGGGCTAAATACGGGTGTAGCTTTTGTAAACTGGGCAGCTGGAAAAATAATCTTTGAGCTGGGTCTGATACCTGAGTTGACCGGTAGAGAGAATACCGTTGCCATGTGGGTCCCGAAGACGGGCAAATAGAAACAAAACAGCACGGTGATCTCTTGTCGGACCAACTTCAGTTAGTGGTGGTGAAAGCTTCCGGACCTCCTCACAGGGTCAGGCTTCGGAACTGCCATGAGCTGACATGGACAGACCCTGGAGGGGCCTGCGGGTGGATCAGAGACCGAAAGGTGGATTATGATTACATTACTTACTGGAAAATGTTTTCTAGATTATTTTTTTTCAAAAAGTACTTTGATTTTTAGAATTTCTGTTGATGCATTTTGGACACACACACACCCCCTTTTCCTTTTGTTAAAAAACCACAACCTCCTCTTGTTTTTGCTTTGCCGCTTTGCCATAACATTTGTTCTTTTTCAAATATAAGAATACACTTTTGGTAAAAATTACTGATTTTAAATTCAAGTATATTAAAATTTGCTGCCAGAAAATATTCAATTTAAAAAAAAATGCTACTATAAAAATAGAATTTTGTTTTAGAATACTTTACACCTTCATTATTTATTCTAGATGACCAGAGTATCGGAAGAAAATCAAACAGCCATTACACAGTTTATCCTCCTCAGCTTCGGGGATCTTCATGGGCTGCAAACCTTTCTCTTTGTGATATTCCTGGCGATCTACATGATAACCCTAACCGGCAACGTCCTCATCCTGACTCTCATCGCATTCACCCAGAGCCTTCACACCCCCATGTATTTTTTCCTGGGTAATTTCTCCTTCCTGGAGATCTGGTATACCACTTCCATAACTCCCAAGATGCTGAAGACTTTTCTTACGGTGCAAGAAGCTATCTCTTTCTCAGGCTGCATTGTCCAATTCTATTTCTTTGTCGCTATGGCTGGTGTTGAGTGCTACCTGCTAGCAGTGATGTCCTATGACCGGTACTTGGCCATTTGCAAGCCACTCAGGTACACCGCCATCATGAACCTGAAGGTCTGCCTGCGGATGGTGGCGTGTTCCTGGATAAGCGGGTTCCTGACTCCTGTTTTCATCATAGTCCTGACCTTCCGGTTATCATTCTGTGCCTCCAATGAAATCGACCATTTCTTCTGTGACCTAGGACCAGTCCTAAAGCTTTCCTGCACAGATGCTCATGCAGCAAAGACGACCATATTTGTAATAGCATCAGTAGTAACTATGGTCCCATTTCTGATGACTTTGGCTTCCTATGTCAACATCCTCTCCACCATTCTCAGGATCCCATCCACCAGGGGGAAGCAGAAAGCCTTTTCCACATGTTCTTCTCACCTCATTGTGGTGACACTGTTCTACGGCACTCTAGGCATTGTGTACGCAGCCCCCACTGCCAGCCAGTCTCCAGTCCTAAATAAACTCTTCTCTCTACTGTACACTGTGGTGACCCCCACCATCAACCCCATCATATACAGTCTAAGAAACAAAGAGGTCAAAGAAGCTCTAAGGAACCTGATCAGAAAATGGCCTAGTGGGCTCTCTCTCTCTCCATGACTGGGACTCAAGAGAAGAATTGTTAGGAAGACTAATACGATTACATGCCAGCAAGGTTCCCCATAAAATCCCAAACATACAAGGAAGTGTTAACTCTGAAGGACACTTAGCTGGACATTTTCTCTGTGTGTTTCCCTATCAAAATAGCCTTTGTGAAAAGATAAAATTTCCCCTAACCTGAAAAACTTTTCCTTTTCTTTCTCCTCCAGGCCCAGGAAACTGAGGTGTATGGGAGTCCTACATACAGAAGAAGGCCCAAGGCAGGGAGATGGGAAGGGGCCCTGCTGTTCCCCCCCTAGCTACCCCCCTGTACATAGTGCAGACACACACTGGAGTGGAGCGCCCCAGCAGGGCCCATTCCCCCCTAGCTACCCCCCTGTACATAGTGCAGACACACACTGGAGTGGAGTGCCCCAGCAGGGCCCATTCCCCCCTAGCTATGTCCTGTACATAGTGCAGACACACACTGGAGTGGAGTGCCCCAGCAGGGCCCATTCCCCCCTAGCTACGCACATACTGTCCTGTAAACACGAGCGACCTTGCATTTGTTACTACCATCACTGACTGAATGGGTCAGCTAAGGGTCACACACTAGAAAACTCTGAGGACAGGCAGACTGACTGACTTCAAAGACTCAGTAATGTGTAAAAATATCAGTTTTTATCCAGCAATATCAGCAGGTTAAATGATCTGGGCTAATTGTGTTTTTCTTGGTCAGAAGTTTTAAAAATATTGGATTTCTCAGTCTTTCTGGTTGTGATTAGCATCGGTCGTCCTTGGTTTACAGTGTTAAATTTTCTCTCTTCTGGACACAATTAGATGTACCCATAGGATCCCTGTTATTAATATCAAATAGAGATTCTGCTGTACAAGCAACAGTGCCCGGCGATTCTGATGTCTGAGGGTTTTGTTCTAATGTGGCCGCTGTGCCCAATCCTGTCCCGTGGTCGGGACCATGATCCAGGCCAGCTGAAGGTAACCAATGTTACTTTTGGCCGATCCCAGATCGTGGCCAATCCAACCACGGTTGGGGCCCAATCCCACCACGATTCTGGACCTCCGGGCGGCTGGAGGTCCAGAATCATGGTCATTGAGATTCCTGCCAGGGATTCACTGGGGTGAACATCTGGCAGGAACCCCAATAGACGTTACGGGACAAATGGTCTCCACAAGGGGTTCACTGTGGTTGACCGTGGTGTTGTAATGTCTGAAATTACCCCTTGTCACTCATTAGCTGGTACGCAGATTCCTTTACAAATCTGCAATCCATTTGCAGATTGGTCAAAGCAAAGGAACCAACGTACAACAACAAATCTGACTGGAGGCTCTGTTTCTTTAAACTGTGTTTGGGCAGGAAGAGGACTAAGGGCCTAGCTATTCACACCTGTTAATAGGCTCAGGACTGTGGAAACAACAAACCTGGAAGGGAAGTAATACAGTGCCCTCAGTAATGTGGTAAGCAGTAAGTGAATGGTACATGGTAAATGGTAAATAAAAAGTCGGTAAACTGGAACAGTATCTTGTGGTGTTACAAGAATTGAGAAATTGTATTGGTATCAGGAAATCGTCAGGAAATTGATCTCGTTTCCCGATATGGCGAAATTACTCTCAAGTAAACATTTTGCTGCTTTTCAGTTCTAGTCGTAATTGGTTCCTTTAGCATGTTGGTTCAAGAGTGCCATTTCCCTTCTATCCTAGTGCTGAATATGGTAAGGGGCCTTGTGCTAACAATCCCCTGGACAGGGACATTTTGGCACTCTATGCGGACAATATACTTTTTGGGGGGGGACAGATTTGGAAACTGCAATCCCTAAACTGACTAAACTCATTGATGATTTTGGTAACTTATCGGGCTATAAGATTAACTTCCAGAAGTCCAGGGCCCTATTGTATACTAAATCAGAAGATTGTCATAAGACCTTAGCCAAAAGTATCTCTTTTAAATTGGGGACACACAGGATTAAGTATCTGGGTATTTACCTAACCAAAAACGTCAAAAATGTATATAGTGATAACTTTCCCCCCACCTTGGACATCTTAAAGAAAAAAACCCAGAAGCTTGGTCCTCCTTAACATGCTCGTGGCTGGGCAGAATAAATTTATTTAAGATGATCATCATTCCTAAACTTTTGTATAAAATGCTAGTGCTCCCAGTTAAAATTCCAGATTAATTATTTAAGACAATAGAAACATGGTTTAAAAAATGGGTTTGGAATAACAGGAGACCTCGGAATAACCATGGAGCCCTTAAAGCAATTAAAGCACAGGGTGCAATTAACACGCCAGACTTATTCTTGTGCTATAAGGCAGCAACCCTCAGAGCAATAAGGTAGTGGTATCATGATGCCAAAAATAATAAATGGGTTGACATTGAGAATACTTTACTGGAGATAAGCAGCTTTAAGGAGTGCCTGATCACTTTGGAAACCCCATAGAAACACCACTAGAGGAACGTCCCTTTGCAGGGACTTCACTAGCACGATCCATTACCACACAGAAATGGTTCCTCATGTTTAATATTTAAACTATGCTTCTAACCCTCACCTGCATTGTAGATTATCAGACATGAATCTTTGTGCCAGTGAAAAGATGTCTTCATATATGTGTCCATCTCCATAAGTTTGAGAAGAGCGAAGGAGCCTCTACCCGGATTTTGATTTATTGGTGGGTGTCACTCACTTCCATTAAAATGCAAAACAGTGACCAGCGGCCACTTCCCTCCTGGGTAGACAGGTTTGTCTCTGGTGTTTGGGAGCTGAGGTGACCTGTTCAAGGTCACCAAATGAGGCCAGCCTTCGAACTCCTAATGACCTGTTTGACTTCCAACGCATAATGGGATGGATCAGACTGACCCTTCACGTTGGATGAATACAATTGATAATTGCTATGAAATAAGCTATCAGTTTCACTCATGTTTATTGTCTAAGATACTTTCCCTGCTAGGATATGAGTAGACATCTAACTGATTATTATGGTTATGAGAGGGGCCATGTTAAGAACTCAGGTCATTCTTAATGGGGATCTTTTAGGAAAACTCACATGAAGTAACTCAACCAGCCACCATCCTTCCCCCATAGCTAATTTGTCTGTGATAGTACTACTGGCTGGCACAGATTGTATGACATTATAGTAGCTCAGGCAGCCATGCTTTAAAGGTGCCCCATGGCATTTCTCCCCTAGTTCCATGGTGCAATGAGTTTGTTAGGAGAGAAGCACGGGGCTGGAGGTGGGCTTCCTTGAATTGCAAAGTTATCTGGATTTTGGTGGGTTTTCCTGGTGAGTAACCTAAACGAATTAGGGAGCCACTGGCCTGGCCCTTATATACCCCCAAGATGGGCAAGATTCCTTTTAACGACCATAATGATCCCAGCCCATGGGGACGAAACCAGAGAGTGTGGACTCTTGTAATTCCTGATCTGAAGCAAATGTCACCCAACCCCCTGAGGAACACCATGATATACTGGCACTCCAAGTATATCTAAATAAATAAATAAAATAAATAAATAAATTAGTTATTATGGGTGATTTCAGACATGACGAATCCAAGATTTATCACGCCTGAACCACACTCAAACGCGGCTCGCGTTTGACTGAGGTGAACATCTGGTTGCTACCCGCCACCGCCAGATGTTCACCACAGTCAAACGTGGAACGCATTTGCATTCACCACACTTCTGGACCCGAGGACGTGAGCGGGTCCAGAAGTGTGGTGAATGGCCAACATGGCAGGGGTGAACGAATCGTATCATCTGTTTACTCACCCCTACCGGTGGTGGAATCCATTCCCCCCCCTGAATGCGGTGGCGAGTGCGGCCGGATTGGCTGCTCTCGCTGCCCGTCTGGTGGGGGGAGGGCCATTGAGGAATGCAGGGGGTGGGGCCGGGCGGCAGCACGCTGCGCCATGCAGCCCCACCCCCCGCGATCCACAGTGCCGCAACAGACGTTATGGCGGGCCTCATTCACCACGGGCCATGGTTTGCCGGTCCCTGCAGCCTGGGGTGAAGCGGTGCATGTCTGTTGGCGTGCCCCTTCACCCCGGGCCGTGGTCCGAACCACCCCACGGCCGGTGGTGAATGGGGCCTGCCGTAATGTCTGAAATCACCCTTTGATAGTTTTCAGATGAACTGTGTAAAACCAAAATGGAGTAATTACTTTGATTTGCTCCTAGTTATCAGAGTATAGCAATAGGGCCTAAACTTCTACCATTAAATCAATTGGAGTTTTGCCATTAATTTCAGTGAGTGGATTGTGCCTTCTGCATCTTTCTGGGGTGGTACTGACCCCCTGTGTCTCAATGTGGTGGTAAAGGTCGTGCATTACACGTCTTTAAAACATAAAAGTAGGTGTACAAAGGTCTGCTTTGAGATCTAAGCTGATTAGCTAGTTTACAGTGACCAGTTTGGGGGCCTGTACATGATACCATCTATCAGGGGAGCACAAGCTGCTTTGGGGGGACTGAAGTAAAGAGCACCATCTTGAGCAAGGGGCTGGTACATCCCAAGAGCCATGAGCTTAAAGCTCAAAGACATCACACCCACCGGCCAGTCATCTGAACCCTCATCAGCCAGGTGCGTGCACCTCCTACCCCCACCCATATACACCTACATCCATGCACAGAGCAACACAGTCAAATCTATGTTGCTTCGTGTGTGGATGTGGATGGATTCTGGATGAGTGCTGGGTAGGTTATGGCACCCGATCAGTTGAAGGGCGGGTTCACGATCCATCCACCGATCTGACCCCAGGCTGATAGACTTGTCTCCATAGAGTTGTGGCCAATCAGCTAGAGTAGTGCCAGAGCAGCTGCAACACGATAACAAAGATAACGGGGAAGGCTCCGTGGCGGTCGGTCATTTAACCTGTTGCCACACCGCTCAAGTGAGTGGATTCCTTGGGGGGTGGGGGGTGGGAAGAATTGTGGGCAGTTCACAAGTTCCAGAGGTCCTCCCGGGTCATCTGAAAAATACCCTTTGTAGCCAGTGCTGTGCTTCCCTCACCACATCGCTACACCCATTACACCTTGGAGAGAAAATCTTTGGATTTTAATAGAGAAAAATGTATGAGAATATCAGCTTAACACACCAGCCAGAACAAGTTGGTATAAAGACTCATCAAATAGTCATACAAAGAAGCACAAGGCATTTAAGACACGTATTTGTGATGGTCTCTGTGTTTGCTCTGGTTGGGGCTGAAATCTGCAACTAATATGAGGAGTACATATGGAGCATCTATATGGAGACACAGGCAGTATGGTCACTGCAGGGGAAAGCAGAGACTGAAACCTTCTCTTGCCTAAGCAAGGCCGTAAAGAGTCCTCTCCAGCTTATCGACATGGGTATGTTGGTACCGATGCAACATCCAGCTCCAGTGAGATTGACTTGAGCTGATCAGAAGCAATGCTTGAACTGAAGTAACATTACAAACACTGGGTAAAGGGTTGGGACTAGCATCCCAGGGAAACAGTGAACAGTAAGTCCGTTCATCAGTGTGTCTAGGGGGGATGGGATTTGGATTTGGGATCCGTATTATTAGATTACCCCTGGTCTGATTGTATGGAAAGAAAAAGAGAGACTAAAATCAGAAAACCCGTTCTCTTGAGAAATTAAATGAACTTCAGTGATGTAAAAATTATATCCCAAGTTTCACTGTCATTGGCTGCTTTTACATGCCACCATCCAAGAAAACTGCCATGTAAACTCGTACTGGGCAGATGCACGCTCCCATTCCCACCCCGTTCATGCAGGGGTAAACACCAATAAATCTGTGGTGAATGCTTGGTGTTAAAGCAGAGGAACAAGTGGGAAGGTGATCCCACAGGGATGATTCGTGTCTAAACCTGCCACTCCCAAACACACGTTAGATTTGGCCCGATAACCCCAGCGGGTGGGGTGACTGACGTGAGCAGCGCAGGTGAACGTGGAATGGACCGGTCAGGGGAACCCGGAAAGGACACGCGCATGAAATACAGAAACACGTGTTGATCTGTGCAGTCAGGCGTGAGCTGGGACCATTGCTTTGGGGGGCACTGGGGGTGGAGGCAGAGCAATAATCACTCAGGACAGGTGCTGCCATTTCACCAGAACCCACAAACTAGGGAGGGCCAGTCTCCCCAGTGCAGCTGTAGGGGAGTGCCTGTGCCCCCTCTGCCTTGCCCAGTGCTGCCCTCAGCTGCCTTGCCCCCTGTCATGGGTTTGGGAGTCCGCACCCCCACTTTACCGGGTTTGAGTGACTCAGTTTCCCTTGCGCACAGTTCTCTTGAAATCAGTTCTCTCTCACTGGCTAATTCAAGTGTGCCACAATGAAACTCCTTAGTCACCCAAGGGCCCGATCCTTCCCGTTTACAGACTCAGGGGCGGATTGGCCATTGAACCCACTGGGAGGATTCCCGGTGGGCTGGGCTAGGCTGGAGGGCCGGTCCTGCTGTCTTTTTTTTTTAAAAAAATTTCTTTTTAAAAAATAATTGTTGGTCCCGACCCCTGTCGGCCCGGGTGGGGGGAGGTCTCACCTGCCTCTCCCTCCTAGGAGCACAGCAGCTGGGACACTCGAAGGCTGTTTACAAACACAGCTCCTCCTCCCCACGTGCTGATCAGAAGGTTGCTACCTTGTAGAGAAGGTTCTTCGAGATGGCTCCCAACATTCTCTCAACTCAACTGGGTTGTGCAGCTCACTATAGGCCAATAATAGATCACATGATGGTCTCAAGCTCCTCAAGGCAGGGGAGGATGGAGCCTCAGCCCTGGGGCAGCAGGTAGGGCCTACTTTGGGGGGGCATGGGCCTGCTTTGGTCTCTTTTGGGCTGGGGGCCTGGCCTGGGGGGGATGGGCTGGGGGGGCTTCTGGGAGGGAATGGGGGCTGTTGGACTGGGCTGGGAGCCGCTGGGAGGGGAGGGGGGCTGTTGGACTGGGCTGGGGGGGCGGCTGGGAGGCTAGCCCCCCTGCTCTAACCCACTAGGCTAGTGGGTTAGACTGGGAGTCAGGGCTCCTGGGTTCTTCTCTGGGAAGGGAGGGGGCTAGTGGGTTACAGCGAGGGGGGCTGTGAGCCAGGACTCCTGGGTTCTCTGGGAGGGGAGTGGGGGCTAGTGGGTTAGAGCAGGGTGGGGCTGGGAGCCAGGACTCCTGGGTTCTCTGGGAAGGGAGGGAGGCTAGTGAGTTAGAACAGGGGATGGCTGGGAGCCAGGACTAGTCCCCCCTCCCCTCCCCGAGAACCCAGGAGTCCTGGTTTCCAGCCACCCCCTGTTCTAACCCCCTAGTCCCCCC
>QEPC01006787.1:70923-82362 GCA_003113815.1 Sphenodon punctatus | reverse complement strand
CAATACTGAAAGTTTTGACTGGCCTGAGCCAGCTACAGTACATATCATAGCTTGTCTCCCAGCTTCTGTGTCTGAGAAAGCAGACTGCACTGACCATTTTGAAAAACTGGGATGGGAGGGAGAGACTGCATAAAAGTGGCAGGAACCTGGGGAGCGACTGTAGAACCCAACTGGTGATCCTGTCCACTTTCACTTCACTGCCTAGCATGTTCTCCAACGTGCTATGAATTTAATATTGTGGTTCATTATGTGACATGAAGCATCGTACATGCCGATGGCACAAATCTATCCACAGTACTCTATCCCCCACCTCCACAGCAACAACGAGGTCTGCTGCCTCTGGGGTGCTAGCAGAGACTTACTGACTGCACCAGGACCCAAATGTATTAGATGCAGACATGGAAAACGGAGAGGAGAAGGAGACAGCCTGTACAAGTGGCTGGACACTGGGAAGGTATTGTGCATCCCAAATAGGTTCTAAAAAGAAGAACATGCTTGATTTGGTCTTGTGTTGTTGGAGAGTTTTTATTAAGGTTCTACAAAACCGTAGCTTCACAGTACGGACAGTGGCTGTATGTACTCAGGCATGAAGGAGTGCAGAACTGCTTAGTGCAAATGTGGCTTCCCAGTGGGAGGTACCAGTGGCATGTCATGCCATGCGCTGTTCCTTGCCTGGGTAGATACATCCTGCTGCAGCAAAGCAGAAATTAAAGTTTCTGCTTTTACGTAAAAATCTGGGATATCCACATTTTCTCGGAGTACAATACATTTGCCTGCGTTCACTTTACAGGCTTAAAATTGATCTGCTGTAGTCTGGGTGGCTGGGATAGTGTTTTTGTATGTTTGGGAGGGTCAGCTGCTGTCGGAAAGTTTTTATTAAGGATTTTGAAAATGGTACATTCATGCATGCTCATTGGCTACACAGCCACACACCAGCAGTTCCATCTAGTCCCATTTTAATTATTATTCTGACCACTCTGATCAGCTGTCTGAAGTATACCTGACTGGACATCAGAATACTGAAAGGTTGGCTGGCCTGAGCCAGCTTCAATACATGTCACAGCTCATCCCCCACCCCCCACCTTCTCTGCCCAAAGGAACAGACTGCACTATCCATTGAGAAAAAAAGGGAAGGGAGAGAAAGACTGCGGGACACTGAGGATCACCTTTAGAACCCAACTGGTGATCCTCTCTACTCTCACTTTGTTGCCTAGTATGTTCTCTGATGTGCTGTGAGTTTAACCTTGTGGTTTGTGATGTAATGTGAAGCACTGTACTCCCCCTGTGCTGAAGGCACACATTTATCCATTGTATCCTAGCCCTCTCCCTCACCGTTTTTAAAATAGGGTTTTTAAAAAAATGTAGCTTCACAGTAGGGACATTGGCTGTATGTACCCAGGCACGATGGAGTGCACAGCTGTTTTGTTTTGTGCAAATGGGGCTTCCTGGTGGGAGGTTCCAGTGGCATCTCATGCCGTGCACTGTTTCTTTCTTGGCTACATACAGCCACTGTCACTACTGTCCACAACTTCAAAGAAGCTGCTTGAAAGTTCTACCAAGCCAGGAAGATGCACAGAACTCCAGCATCCTCATACAGTGTGGGAAGTTGCTGGACATGGTAAATTGCAGCCAGTCAGCATTTCTCAAAGTCCCCCGACAAAAGAACAGTTTAAAAACATACAAAAATTAACAATAAAACAAAACCAGGGAATTAACTAAATAAAAAACTTGTCCATTTCAAAAGCGGTTACATTGACTTAAACATCAAGTAACATATCCATGAAATAAACTCCCAAGTTAATCTACTCCAATGATGTTTTTGCATTTATATTTTAAGTCGTTATTGTTTCATATGTGTGACCTTTTGTTTTTGTTTTGTTTGTTGGGTTCTGTGTTTTGAAGGTATGCTTTGGGTTGTTTAGTAGTTTCTCTGGCAAGTATCTTTTTGTGGGGGCAGGTTCTCTCTTTGGGTAGTTGTCTCAGGGTATATATTTTTTGTTTTGTGGGGGGATGATGTTTGTTTTTTTAGGAGTGGATGAAACTGGAATGTGGCTTACTGGTTTGTTGTGGTTTTTTAATCAGTTTGGATTTTGTCAATGTCCTATATGTTGAACATGTTGTTGTACTGTTGGTTCTGCAAATTATATTATTTTTATGGGCTTGGCTGTATGTGTGTGTGTGTTTCCCCCTTTCTCCTTTATCTAATTGTTTAATGTTAGATTGGATGTTTAACATGAGTGTGATCCTTTTCACACCGATACTCTAAAACTGATAAAATGGGTGTTGCATTTCATTATACATGTTGCAGGGCTGAAGGTGTGCTCTATGGCTGCCCTGAAACATGTATAATAAAATGTAACACCCATTTTATCAATGTTATGTCTGTGTGAAAAGGGCCTATGTATGTATTGGTTGTAGTAAACATTAGTGGGCATTTTTACACATGCGTTAAGATTCCGGATTTTTCAATCATCTGGGTTTAAAAGTCCACAAGTAAGAGGCGATTCAGACGTGCGTTTAAATCGCACAGCCACGGCGGCGTCATCATGCGATTTAAAGCACTGCGCACTTCCGGGTTGGTGTGAATGCACCGACCACGCATATTTCAGGCTAACGCAAACTGTTGGACTGCGGTTTTGAAAGCTGCTCCGAGCAGCTTTTAAAACCGCACTCCAGCAGTTCACATTAGGCTGAATTGGTGCAGTCACACCAACCCAGAAGTGTGCGGTGCTTTAAATCGCATGATACCGCCACGGCGGCTGTGCGATTTAAACGCACGTCTGATTGAGCCCTAAGTTCTGAATTCATTTTTCACACACACACACTGTCCTGAGGCAGTTCCTGGATGCATTCTTCACACAAACACTGCCCTGAGGAGTCTAAAGTAGCCACAACTGTAAATGTGACAGGCTGCTATGGAAACCAAGTGACCACAGCTGCCTGGAACAAAGCAGTTTACCAGGAGAACTTTTTACACCTTCTTGGAGGTTCCCCATGTAAAGCGGGGGGCCACAATGGAGAGGGCATTCTCGGTGCTGGGCCGCGATTATGGAACTTGCTCCTGGAGGAAGCCCATCTGGCCCCAAGTCTGTTGGCCTTCTGCCAGGCCTGCAAAACTTGGCTGTTCTCCCAGGCCTTCAGAGGAGGGGACTGGAGGGGTGGTGGGATAAAAGTGGGAGGGGTGGTGGTGGGGTTTTTAGGTGACTTTTAGTTGTTTTGGGATGCCATGAGCATGAGGGGGGGTGGGGTGGCTAATAAATGCAAATAAATAAATAAATAAATAAATAAATAAAAGTTCTGGGAGAAGTTCTACGCAGAAGTTCAAAGATCTGGATGTTTATTTATTTATTTATTCATTTATTTAAACATTTTATACCCCGCTCCTCCTGCCAGACAGCCNCCCCCCCCCACCCCCCACCCCACCCTCACCCTTGTCCCTCACCAAACGCATGTCTTACAATTCCTGCGGAAACCCGGGAGGTCTGGGGCCAGACGGGCCCCCACCGGGAGGGAGTTTAAGATCTGGATGAGTGATTTGGACACACAGAAAGTTCAGGATGTAACAGCAAACATCCAGGAGAAATGTCTGTGTAAAAACACCCAGAATTTGTAAGTGATTGTTCTGGTGGAATACTTAACTGATTATTTCCATGTTGGCATTTGGTTTTTTTTCTTGCATATGAAATAAACAAACCTCCCATGTGGAGTACCACAGGGTTCTATTCTGTCCCCTCAACATATACATGCAGCCACTGGGCAAGGTCGTGAAAGGTTTTGATGTTTGGTGTCATCAATATGCTGATGCCATCCAATTCTGCCTCTCTTTTTCATCAGACCCAGACCCAGACTCAGACCCAGCAGTTTCAGTGCTTACCCAGTGTCTGGCAGCTGTGGGGGACTGGATGAGGGTGAGCCATCTGAAGCTGAATCCTGACAAGATGGAGGTGATACTAGTGGGGAAGGCAGTGGGGTTGGTGTCCCCTGTCATTAATGGGGTTCGCCCCCCTCTGGTCCCTCAGGTTTGTAGTCTGCGAGTGGTCCTCGACTCTCAGCTCCACCTGGATACCCAGGTGGAGGCTGTGGCAACAAGTGCATTTTGCCAGCTACATCTGGTGTGGTGGCTTCAGCCATACGTCTCAGACTCCAACCTGGCCACAATGGAGAAGGTGTTCTCGACTGTGGAACTCCCTCCCAGCAGAGGCCCAGGTGGCCCCAGACCTCTCCTCCTTTCGACAACAATGCAAGACGTGGCTGTTCCACCAGGCTTTTGTTGAGGGAGATGGCTAAGGGGTGAAGGGTTGAGGATTAGTGAGGAGGGGTTTTTTGGTTTTCTTTTGTATTTTGCTGGAGCCCCATTATGTGGATTTTATACTCACATAAAATTCCATTATGTGGATTTTATACTGTTTATATTGTTGTTTTATATTTCTAATAAATTTATTGTATATTATTATATTTTATATATTGTTAATGTTTTTGTTAGCCACACTGAGCTGCTGTTAGCAGGAGGATGTGGGGTATAAATTGGTGAAATAAATAAAATTAATAATACGTTACTTGATGTTTTATGTCAATGTCCTATCTTAATGGCTTTTGAAATCAATAGGTTTTTTTATTTACCGAATATTATTTTGCTTAGGTTATATCAGCAGCTCATTATTACACAGAAATCTCTTTGGGTAAAATTTACCTTAGTTCAAACAATAGTCTCTATAAGACCATAAGCCTCAATCCTTTCTACTGAAATGAATTTCACTTTTATCTATTATATGTTCCCAATAACGGAATATTTTCAAAAATACAACAATCATTTATAAGCACACAGGAACAAAATTATCTTCTTGCTTATATGGACATAGAATCACTGACTTCAGTGGATTCAATTTGCACTGTCTTAACAGCAGCAGGGAATTTTATCGTCAGCCTAATTGGTCACACGGGGAAAAGTTTTCCAAAGCACTGGGTTTGGAAAACCTTCCCCCATGTGACCAAATTTGGCCTAATGGGTTTAAGAACATAAGTCCTGCACTTGGAAGGCAGGTAAGACGGTTACTTATACTGTTTAAATTCATGTATTAAGTTGTTGCACTGTTGTCTAAACTGCAGTAGGCAGAAGCAGTGCAACAAAATAATTCATATAATGAATGTTCCTGCAGTGTTTTCTTGCTAAATGAAGATAAACCCTTTCAGCCTTGTTTCATATCGAATGAGGCCTATGAAATCACCCTGTCTGTGTGTGAATATGTATGTGAAATGTATACTATGTGTACACACACACACCGTCCCCACTCCCAATAACTTTGGTCCTGCAGGGTGATTTCAACCCAATTTGAAAGAGAAGTAGAATTCCAAAAGGCAGGTAGTAACCCACATAACTTCTATTGTCATGAAAAGGTGCACCAAATGGCCCCTTTTACAGCTGAAAAATCCCACTGAGTTAATTGAACATTGTCTCCATTAAGAAACCAGGCTGTGATGAGGTTGGAGTTTTTCCACTGTCCCCCCCTCCTGACTATTTGTGACTCAGTTTTTCCATTTACAATCTCCACTGGCCACAGCTCTCTCAAGAACTGTCTGTAACTTTGGCCCTTTTCACACAGACACTCTAACACTGATAAAATGGGTGTTACATTTTATTATACATGTTGCAGGGCAGCAGGTGTGCTCTGAGTGCCCTGCAACATGTATAATAAAATGTAACACCCATTTTATCAGTGTTAGAGTGTCTGTGTGAAAAGGGCCTATCTTGCCACCTGAGTCCCTGGAGGTTCCAAACACAGAAATTGTATTAAGGTTCACACAAGTATCTAACCTGGGATGTTCCCTCAACTGTGTCATCCAATGTCATAATCACTCAAGGACACCAAAGCTTGTTTAAAAAAATATATATTTAGAAAATCAGATTGGTTACAAGACAAAATTAGTTCAAGAGTGCAAGTCTAACAAAAGTAGCTAGAAGTCTGTAACATTTCTTCTTTATATCCCTTGATTCTTCTCAGTACATTTCTTGACTGTGTCTGGCTGAATGGTTGTCTTGACCTCTCTTGGTTTCTCTTTGTCCCATTAAATACTTTCTTAATGACTCCCAGAAGATTCTTGGTTTTCTGTTTCTGGGTCATTTGCTCAGTCTCTGGAAACTACTAGTAACTCAAATATACCCACCATTAACATTTCATCTACATTATAACTGTCTTTTCTTTCTGTCCCAACTTCTTCTCTTTATTTTGGGCTCATATTCTATTTTCTACTTTCCAAACTGAATTTTTCTTTATATTGCCCATATACAAATTTTCCCCTAAGTGTACGTCCAATTGCGTTTCTAGACAATTCCAACAACACCGAACTTGTCATAATCATTTCAGAAGTCCAAATGTATTGTTCATTCACATGAAAACCACAATACATGTGTTATATATGTGTTGTTTTCATAAACCCTATCACACAGGCATCATTAGGTAGCCAGGCTCAGACCAAGTTGACAATTTCCAGTAAGGCCTGGACTCTTGCACTTTGGCCAATATATGAGACATGTATTTACATAAATCCTTCTAATTCTACTAAACACTGGTGTAAATGAAAAGAACAGAGGGGTGTGGGTGGAACTGAGATCTCCCCTCTTAATTTCCTAAAGGGGGAATCTTGGTTCTTCAAGTTTAAAGATTCTGCAGTGGCTACTACAGAAACCCTCCTCCACAGCAGTGGGAGCAGATGAGTTCCTTGGCCATTGGAGAGGAGACTGTGTAAGGGAAAGCAGCGTGAGGGTGCACCAAAGGTAGTGCATTGTACCCTGAGCCGGAGCCCTTGCTATGCTCGCTGCCTCTAAGCATCTAGAGATGTCCTTAATTTTCCTGCCCTTTCTCTGAACACCATAATCAAAACTAGAGGTTGCAGTCTTCCACCATTAATGTCAATGGCTGCAATCGCAAGCCATTGGGATTGCCTTCCTGTGCCTTTCCCCACGATTTTTCTCCCTAGCTTCTGATCATGTCTGCGGGGTGTGTTGCCCCGCAATTCACACAGGGCAATTAGTTTCATGATAGCCGGGTATCTTTATTTGCCTTGGTGTTTGAGCCATGGGGCCAGCATGGCTATATAGGTCACGGGAGTAGGCATCTAGGGCAATATTGTGTATGGTGCAATAAATCCTTTATATCACTGTATATATTCAATTAGTGATTTAGAATACTGCAATATAAATATTTCTTGAATTTTGGTTTGATAATGGAAGTGGGATCATGCAATACAGGTTATGTATGTCCACATCCAGGAGTAACAATTTTCCTGCAGCACAGGATATTAGCGAAACACTGACTAAAAGGGTGGGAAGGTATATTGGTGATAATGAGTTTATGTAGTTATAGTTTACAGTGTTGATTAAGCACTGAAGACTGGACTCAAGTATTAAGAGGGATTAAGCAAGAGAATGTTATGGATTTTGTCCCAAATGGAAGATACAAGTGCATGTAGATGTGGATATCACAACCTGATGATCATATACAAGAACCAGATGGGGAAAAGAAGATGTGAAGAACAGATGAACACCACCTGTGTGTGATTACAGATGGGAGGATATACCACCGGTGTAGACTGTTGTTCAAGAGAGTTTATAAGTCAGTGTGGTAAAAGATCAGACCATTTAGCTACTTGCAGTGTCATATGTTGCAGTGATTTAGAAAGCCAACTAGCTCAAAATATTCGCATGGTGAGTGAAGTGCTGTCTGTATCTTACAGGATTATGTGGAGGAGGAAAGATTAGTTTCCCCTGGAAAGTCACTTTTTTGTGTGGATGGTCTTAGTTTGACAATACAACAAACATTCATGTTGTTGCTTACCTGCAGCTTAAAAAGAAAAGGGTGATAATTGCTGTCATTTGATTTCTGAGACAGGATAGCCTTGTTGAATCAGCTGCTTAGGGTAAGGACAAGTACTGTTCAAAATGGCCTAAATAAGAGGTCTTTGAGAAATTTATTGGCTATTTCTAGGGCTATGAAATACACACGTATATAACTATTTTTGTTCCTTCCTTTATTTACAGATAGCGCTCATTGTGGCAGTTTATATTTTATATTGTGTATGTTACTTATTCCCATTAAGAAGGGGGGTTGGATAACCCCAAAACGTGTTTGGGTTTTTCATTGTTTTTAAGTCTGTGTTGGGCTTTAGTTGGTTTATGGTTTGAATATTTGTACTGCATCTTTTGTAAATTATTCCAGACCAGCTAACCCTGCACTCTGTTAATATTGTGTACAACAGTTGGACACATTGTACATTCATTCCTCCGCTTAAGAGGGGGCATTTATTAAAACATATTCATGCATGTGGGTGCATTCCCACTTCTTCCCTTCTCTTTTTTTGTTTGATGGTGTGGGTTCAACACTAATGAGAGTTTTACCATTAACTTTTATGGATGGAGGATGTGCCTATAGTCCTGTTTATTTGCCTTCCCCATTTTCTGATCTGTATTCACCAGTAAGGTGTAGCTTCTTTTGACCATTCCAGTATGGAGACCAGGGGCGCAGTGTCCACTGAGTGAACCTGGCATAAAACTGGGAGCCACTAGGTCCCATGCCTGGGCTGGATGAGGTCTGGGTTCAGGGCACCCCCACATCATGGGGGGTTCCTATCCCTCATCTGCCTATGCATGCTACCAGCAATGGGACACTGATTGGACTGGGAGATAAAACTGCTTGTAAACAAACTTCCCCCTTTCCCCCCATATGAGTGATAAGAAGGTTGTTACCTTATAAAGAAGGTTCTTCAAGATGGGTCCTAACAGTCTCACAACTGGGTTGTACATGCTCCCTATATTCAAATAATAGACCACATGATGGTCTCGAGCTCCTCTAGTATAAAAAGCACTCTTCCCCCTCAGAATGACAGTTCCTTCCAACCCATTCTGGGAATATAATAAAATTCCATGTGCAACTGGAAGGGTGAGTGTTGTGAGAATGTTAGAAGACATCTCAAAGAACTTTCTTTACAAGGCAGCAAACTTCTGTTCTTCTTTGAGTGGCTCCTCACAGGCCCTTTTTATATGGCTCCACCAGGTTGGGGGGGGGGGTCAGTGGGCGTGCTGGTGCATGGAAAGGTCATGCACATGCCCGCACATGCATCCCCACTCACCCCCACTCATCCGTACCCATGGAGCAACCGCCGTTTTCCATGGTTGCTCCATGCGTGTGGCTGAGTGGGATGGGGGTGAGTGGGGATGCATGTTAGGTGGGTGTGTGCACCCCTACTCACCACATTGTTGAAACGGGGCTCCTCCACCCATGAACACGCAGAAATCTGCGTATTCATGGGTGGGAGAGGCCCATGTAAAAAGGACCACATTCTCACAATTGTCTTACTTATACTAGCTTAGGTAGGAATTTAGGATGTAAAGCAATATCTAGTCTATCTTGGAAAATCTGCAAATATGGTTTTGACATTATTATGGCTGCTATTTCACTAAATATTTTTAATGAAGTTATTGCTAAGGAATATGGTCTTTAAAATCCCACCCCATAACTAGTTCATTTGGGCCCCCCAAACAATTAATTCATGCTGCCCCAGGGGCACAAATGAACTGGTTATGGGTGGGGGCAGCATGAATTGATTTATATACTTAAATAAACCTTTTTAGTGTTTTTTTTTAATTGGATATTTGTCTCCTTCCCTTTCTTCACTTTTGGGGAGGGTAATGTAAACTGTCTGAAGCATACATCTGCCTTTGGACTGATCCTTGGGACACACAGGGACCCCGATTTAAGAAATTAAGCTAATTTTCCCTGAAGATAAGGAATGGTGGATATTGGGGTACCAACCCCCCCAATAGTCACAAGTGGGAGGGGGTTCACCTGTTAACTGATTGGTGGAGAATCCAGGCAGTCACATGGTAATCCACTAAGGACACGTGTGGAAAATCTGCAGAGGCATGTGTAGCTACAGTCATCCAAAACCTTCAAAACTTTTTCTTTGCTTTTCTCTACACCTGTGTGTGTATTTAAATGTTCAGGGAGTGGGTTGTCAAGGAGAATTAGTCTTGGAGTGTGGAGTGATCTTGGGACTGTATGAGGCAGTTCAGGGATTTGTAAAGAATTGTGATCTTAGGACTGTATGGGGCAGTAAAGGGATTTGTAAAGAATTGTGAACTTGGGACTGTATGAGGCAGTCCAGGGGTCTGTGAGAAGAAGTGATCCTGAACTCANAGTTCACCCAGGTGGATACCAGCTTAATCCAGGAAGGAGGTGATTAAGGGGAGATAGCCCTCAGTAAGTACGGAGCCATTAAGAAAGGGTGTTCTCCCTATTTTGAGAAACCACTGGTGAATAGAACCCAGGCTAGCAACAGCCTCAAAGACATGGAATATTAGTATCACACACACACCCCTTAGCACAGAAACCCAGGTGCAGCCATTAATCTTGAGTTCCTCTCACAACTCCTCCTAGATCCTTTCCTTTTGTCCCACTTAGACACCCACCCAGAGTCCCTTTTGTCCCATGGCTCCCAAATGCAGATTCCCTTTGTCCTCCCTGTGTGTCTTTTGTAACAGCCTTGAGCCTATCCCAAATATTTTATCCTGAACCCTGTAAGTTAACTTCCCCTTGCTTCCCCCATGCAAACTGAGAAACATTGGATATGGACATGTGCAGGCTACTCTGTGAATGTCTGTGTCTTGAAGGGTCTCCCAAACATTGGTCTGCCCCTTGCCTTCTAACCCTGACTTTGCTGGATCCACGGGCCACCTGTCCCCTCTGCAACAGGAAAGGTGAGGTAACCCACAGGTCCAGACTTTCTCTCTAGCTCTCTCTCTCCCTTTTGCTGTATCCTCACCGGATCTCCCTTCCCTCGCTTCCCCCCTCCCTTTTTTCCCTTGGTACTTTTGCTTTCCTCACTGCTGCTTGTGTTTTACCTTTGAGCCTCCAGCCAGATCGGGACTGTGTTTCCCTATGTTATCTATGTACTTAAATAAACCTTTTTAGTTTTTTTTTTTAATTGGATATTTGTCTCCTTCCCTTTCTTCACTTTTGGGGAGGGTAATGTAAACTGTCTGAAGCATGCATCTGCCCTTGGACTGATCCTTGGGACACACAGGACCCCGATTTAAGAAATTAAGCTATCTTTCCCTGAAGATAAGGAATGGTGGATATTGGGGTACCCACCCCCCCAATAGTCACAAGTGGGAGGGGGTTCACCTGTTAACAGATTGGTGGAGAATCCAGGCAGTCACATGGTAATCCACTAAGGACACGTGTGGAAAATCTGCAGAGGCATGTGTAGCTACAGTCATCCAAAACCTTCTAAACTTTTTCTTTGCTTTTCTCTACACCTGTGTGTGTATTTAAATGTTCAGGGAGTGGGTTGTCAAGGAGAATTAGTCTTGGAGTGTGGAGTGATCTTGGGACTGTATGAGGCAGTTCAGGGATTTGTAAAGAATTGTGATCTTAGGACTGTATG
>QEPC01006787.1:35477-48923 GCA_003113815.1 Sphenodon punctatus | reverse complement strand
GCTGCAATGCCTGCTGGGGGCTTTCTGGGCACTGCAATGCCTGCTGGGGGCTTCTGGGCGCTGCAAACGGAATTTAGAGTGTAATTTACATAGAATAAAATGATTTACAATTAAATAATGCATTAAAGTAAAAATGTAAAATCATTTAGAATTCTGTAAAAGCAAGTTAACTTCTTCTTTGGCCCAAGCTGGTGAGTCTGTGTCTTCCTTAATTAGATGGCTCCATCACTGATACTTAGCACTGTAGAACTTAGCACTGTAAAACAATTTGTTTGACAAAGTTTTAGGTATTTATGAAAACATCCGGTGGAAATTTTCACACCCCCTGGGACTTGAGGATTACCAGATAAGTAAAGAATTATTTTCTACTATGCTGGTAAAAACATGTTTGGCATTTAGAACAGAGATAAAACAGGTACCCTGTCGCATTGTGCCTCAGTTTCCTCAAAGGTAAATGCGCTTAGTGGCCCAGGCCTGACATAATCTGGTCTGGATATAGGGTGCTCTTTTCCAATATGTGGAAACTCAGTTTACACTATGTTAATAAGCCAGCCAGCTAAGCAGAGTATTGGAAAGACAAATATTATTTATACATGAGGCTATGAGACAAGGAATATTATAAATATAAAGCAATAGTTTACTTAAGTTAAAATAAAGACATGGTACAAAAGCGAAACAGTGTCAGTTAAAAATACATGACGTAGACATTTCTGTTCAAGGAACAGTTCTTATTACAAGTTCAAAGATCTTAACATCTATAAGATATAACATATGCTTTAAGCGTTATTGCTGTTAGTTGGTTCAATGCATCAAAGAATATACATTTATATTCACCCAGTTCTTTGCCCCATTCTGCCAGATGGAAGGTGAGAAGAAAACTCCAAGGAAGTTAGAGCTTTCTCTCAAAAATCCATCTTTCCTCTCCCTTCTTATGGAGTGAAAAAGCTTAGAATCAGTTTGGATGATGTCAGGTGAGAACAGCTGACAACAATGAGAGTTTTCTCAGAGTACATAGTAAGAAGCTTGTTGATACATACTAAACACGTTGCTATAATCTAAAATAGGATTAATAATGAGTAAACTCCAAACAAACAAGGCCTTTTTCCTGACCTGCCAGGAACTCACATCCTTGAGACTGGTCAACAGAAATGTTGATTTTTTTTTGAGAGAAACAGACTTATTGTATCTCTTCTCCCAGTATATGGTTAAGAGCTTACTAACAAAGGTCATACAGTAGACAGTTCATTAGAAATTAACCATTCAAAGGCCTAGTCTAATGTTCAACATATTGAAGCACAGATGGTCAAAAATATATGCTTTTTTACATAGAATACATCACAACCCAACAAAGTGAATATGCCATATGAATCTACGGTAGCTGTTTCAGCCATAACAGGGAGAGGGGGAATGGTGAGATGGCAACAGCAGGGTACCTGGGAAGATGGCCATGCCAAGACAGTAGTGGTCAGGCAGGACTTGTGACCTAAGCAGCCACAGTGCTTGAGACCTCACTGTGCCCCTCCCTGCATGCAAGGTAGGTGGGTAACCATGGGGAGTAGGGGATAAAAAATTAATTACCCATTTCAGCCCTAACTTTGATGGTAGGACTGGATGGCACTATAAGATTCATCAAGTGTAGCCCCCTTCATCAAAGTAGGTTTTAAGGAAATTCTGTGGAGCTGTGGGTGTCTATTCTGGAAAGTCCTAAGGTGTGTGTGTGTGTGTGTGTGTGTGTGTGGGTGGGTGGGTGTGGGTGTGGTGTCCTCTGTTCAGTGCAGTTCTATGGAGCATCTTCCAGTTTTATTCCCTATAGGCAAGGACTGGAAGGTAATTACAAAAATAATGAAATAAAATTCTTATGTAATCACATGGATGCAGCAACTGAGGCTCTAAGGAAAGGACCAAACATCATGAGGTTTATGGTAAAACAATGAGAGTCGGCAACATTGTGCAACTTTTATTCCAGATGATTGGAGACTGGGTTCAAACTTTGAATAGCTGTGCAACTCACATTGCTTTGTGCTCTGTGATCAAGTTAAAACCATAATTTTCAGCTTTCAACAAATTTCAGCTGAAAGGAAAAACTCAGGAAAAAGAACGATAATTTCACCTAGAATAGCCATAAAGAAGTAAACTCCAGACTCATAAACATTTTGAGAGAACCTATCATCAGCATGCGTAGACAAAGTTCTGAGGACAGTACCAGAATAGAGGTTCTAACTGCTTCCTAATTCAAATGAAGTCAGCAGGGGTTTAGTCAGGATTTCACCCTATGATGGAGTCAATCCGTGGTAATGGGTGGTTCTGTGTCTGTGCCAGTGGGTGTTTTTAAAAGAGTGCCACTGCAGGGGGGTCCATGATAAAATAAATAAATAATAAATATGGGGCACTCTGGATTTCTCTGGTATGGCTGGGTGGGCAATGCATGGGTCACGGGAGTGCACCCCCTCATTCAAATGAGTGTTCCTCCCCATGTACAGTGACTGTTCATGCGTGGGGGCATCTAATCTAAAAACACCCTGTGATGCGCAGGTCCTGGCCTTTTAAGGACAGGCTGCCCATCACTGAGGAAGTCTTGCCCAAAAGGGATAAAAGGAAGTCAGCCTCAGGACAAGTCAGTCTTGGCCTGGTTGCAGAAGGGGTCAGATCTCCAAGCAAGAGCTCATACTGTACTCTCTCTCTAGGGTCCTGAATGGTAAGGAACTCAAACAAGAAGGGTGTTCCCAGTCAGTGAGTCCATGGGAAAGCCCAAACAAGGGTAACCTGAGCCATAGGACTCTGACACTTTTTACATGGGCTGTGGCTCGGGGTCCACGTGCACCATGGTCCGTGTGCGCTAGGTGGGGGAGAGTGTAGATAGGTGCACACACATCTACACCCACACCCACCAATCCCCACGCACGGGGCCTTTTCACACAGACACTCTAACACTGATAAAATGACTGTTACATTTTATTATACACGTTGTAGGACTGCAGGTATGCTCTATGGGTGTCCTGCAACATGTATAATAAAATGTAACACCCATTTTATCAGAGTTAGAGCGTCTGTGTGAAAAGAGCCATGGAAGCACCTCTGTTTTCGACGGTGCCTCGGTGCATGGGGATGCATGTGCGTGGGAGTGTACGCACCCACCTTCACACAATTTACATGGGCAGCACCCACGCATGAACACCCAGACTCTGGGTGTTCATGCATGGGTGCGGCCCAAAAAAGGGCCTCTGAAAAGACCCTGCAATGAAACAGGCACACCATAGCCTTATTAGGAAGAGAGATGGGTGGTTGGACACAGCTGTATATTGTAACTAGAAGCCTGTATACTGTTGAAAGAATAAAAGAGTGCTGCTTATAGAACTATGTGGTCTGAAGCCTGCTGTCTGGGGAATGGGTGGGACACCAATGAATGAAGGGCCCTGGTCCTGCAAGGACGCGATAAGAGGATGGGGCCTTTGCCAAAGTGTCTCCTCCAAGAAACTTGAAATGTGGCATCCCCAAGTATTCTATCGTATTATCCATGTTGTTCAACATATACATGCAAAGGTTAAGAGAATTTATGACTAAGCATGGGGGTTGAGTACAATTGGTACACTGATGACACACTATAGCTCTTGCCCCAGGAGCCATGTCAGATCCATCTCTGCCGTGGAGTAAAGCCTGAATGATATAGACTACTGGATATGTCAGAGCTACCTTGTGCTCAATCTGGGGAAGACTGAGGTGAGGCTGGTGGGGAGGGATAGCCAATATGAGGACTCCCTCTTTTCCCTTGGGTCCCTGCATGTTGCAGGGGTTCAGGTGGAGGTAGTGGGCCAGGTAAAGAACTTGGGCATCACTTTTGACCATGATCTGTCCATGAAAACCCAGATATTGGTGGTTCGATTTTATTTTTTTCCCCCCAGCTGTGAATTTTGTGTAAGTTATACCCATACTTATTCCAGGCTAACTGTGCCACACCAGCCCATGCCCTGGTGACCACGAGGCTTGATTTTTGTAGTTCCCTCTTCTATAGGATTCCTGCAATGATCCCCTGTCACTTGCAGCTTGTTCAGAATATGGCAACATGACTAATTACAGGTTTGGACCCTCACAATCACATTACACCTGCACTATATTCTTTGCATTGGCTGCCTGTAGAGTGGTGGATTGAACTACATTGTGCTGCTGGTCTTTAAGGTCCTGAATGGTACAGGCCCTGATTACATTCAAGACGTGCTCCTGGAACCTCACCATACTGGCTGGCTATCTGCACTCAGATGCCACTCGCTGTTTGGGGATCCCTCCATCACAGTCAGCTGGTGTCCTTCCCTTTGCTGTGATGGGCCCCTCTGTGTGAAACTTGCTTCCTCCAGATTTTTGTCTCGGTTCCTCCCTCGTCACTGTCAGAAAACATCCGAAAACCTTTTTGTTCTCCAACTGCTTTTAGAGGATCTGCTGATGGTTCCCCTTCATATATTTTCCCCTCCCCCTTTTAAAAAAATGTAAATGGATTTTTAAGTTAGTGTTTTATTGTATCTTTAATATTATGAAATACACTGAGCACCATCTGACAGAGGAGTGCTATATAAATGTTGTTGTTATGGTGCATATTGGGTGCCATCTTTCTTGTGGTTTTGTGGTGGCAAGGGACAGGAAAGATTTTTATATTTATTTATTTTATTTATTTTATGGATTTCTATCCCGCCCCCTCCTGCAATGCAGCTCGGGGCGGCTAACAACAATAAAAAACAGTTAAAAACAATTTAAAATACAAATATAAAATACATCAATAAAACAGGGCAGAGTTCAATAATAAATAAATACATAGATGGGGGATTAAAAATCACCCCCCCCCCCCCTCCCTCCCAAAGGCCTGGGCAAACAGCCAGGTCTTACAGTTCCGCCGAAATGTCAAAAGGCTTGGGGCCAGGCGAGCTTCCTCCGGAAGGGAGTTCCACAGCCGCGGCCCTACCACCGAGAATGCCCGCTCCATCGTGGCCCCCCGCTTAACACGGGGGACCTCCAGGAGGGCACCCCCGGCAGACCGCAGGAGCCGTTCCGGGGCGCGAAGGGCGAGGCGGTCCCTAAGGTAAGAGGGGCCAAGGCCGTATAGGGCTTTATAGATCATCACTAGGACCTTGAACTTGGCCCGGCACACTATCGGCAGCCAGTGCAGCGCTCGGAGCACCGGTGTAATGTGCTCCCGGCGACCCGTCCCCGTAAGAAGACGGGCCGCCGCATTCTGCACCAGCTGCAGCCTCCGGGCCAAGAACAAGGGAAGCCCCACGTAGAGCGCGTTACAGTAGTCGAGCCGCGAGGTGACGAAGGCATGGATGAGGGAGGCCAGGTCCGGGCCAGAGACATACGGACGCAGCCTACGTACCAGATAAAGCTGGCGGAAGGCAGCCTTAGCGACTGCCTCCACCTGCCGCTCCAGCCGCAGGTCTGCGTCCAATATGACCCCCAGACTCCGGACCTGCTGAGCTACAGGGGGGCAAACCCCCCCAATCAGGGGGGCCACCACCCCCTTCGCCCTCCCCACCACCATCACCTCCGTCTTATCTGGGTTGAGCTTCAGTCTGCTCCGCCGCATCCAATCCGCCACGGCCTCCAAACATTGGGATAGCACCGAGACAGCAGGGTCTGGGTCGGTAGAAAACGAGAGGTACAGCTGAGTATCATCAGCATACTGGTGACATCGCACCCCGAACCCTCTCACGACCTCCCCCAAGGGCTGCATATAGATGTTAAATAATAATGGAGACAAGATCGATCCCTGCGGAACGCCACACGGTAAGGCGCGGGGGCTCGATGTTTCCTCCCCCAACACCACCCGCTGGCTCCTCCCCGAGAGGAATGAACGGAACCATTCAAGAACAGTCCCGTCCAGACCCCCCCGGTCACGCAGTCGTCTCAACAGCAGCCCATGGTCCACGGTGTCAAAAGCGGCCGAGAGATCGAGCAGGATGAGAAATGTCGAACATCCCGCATCCATCTCCCGGCGGAGGTCGTCCACCAAGGCCACCAACGCCGTCTCGGTGCCATAGCCGGGGCGGAACCCAGATTGAAAAGGGTCAAGGAGCCCGATATTATCTAGATGACCCTGGAGCTGGAGCGCCACTGCCCGCTCAATAACCTTCCCTAAAAAGGGAAGGTTAGAGACAGGTCGGTAGCTGGCGAGCGCGTCTACGTCCAACGATGGTTTTTTCAGCAGGGGGCGCACCACAGCCTCTTTTAAGCAAGGCGACAACCTCCCCTGCCGAAGGGACGCATTCACCACCCTCGCCAGCACCGTCCCCAACGTCTCCCCGGAAGCTTTTATTAACCAGGACGGGCAAGGATCTAGTTGACAACACGTGGCCCTCACAGACCCCAGGACATGCACTGAGATGGCAAATGTTCTCAGCAGCCTCCAATTAAGCCATAAGTGGTATGACTGACCATTGCCACTTAGCAAAAACCTCAAAGGAGCATAGTGATAACAGCACCTACATTTCTTCCAATTGCTTTGATTCCCACCCTTTGAAGTGGTTCATTTCTACATTTTAGACCACCATGTATTTTGCTGAAAGCAAAAAGTATCCCTTCTGCTACCCTCTTCTCAAAGTGCTCTTTGCTATGTGTTGAAATGCTAATACTATGCTTTCTCTATTAAAAATGAAAAATGTTAAGACTAAATCTGTGTATAAGAGACTATAAATAAACTGCTTCCCAGTTGTGTTCCAGGAGCAAAACATTCATTTGAACTGAATTGATTTTTTTTCAAAGTTGGTTTATGTTGTTATTATTATTATTTGACATTAACTGCCCAAATGAATCATGATACTGCAGACTTTAGCAATGTCTAGTTTAGGAATATTTATTTTATCCTATTTTTCTGTATCATAAAACTACTTTGTAGAAATTAAAAGAATTTACAATTACTTGAGAATCAATGTTGTAATAACCCAGAAATAAGCAAGAGTTGATTATTTATGGAATATCTCTGCCAAAACAAGATTTAGAAAAATACATACAATCCAGTTTTTGGCTATGCACTCTTTAGTATTCGTGACAATGTTTTTGAAAAGCATGATTATTTTTTAAAAATTACAAAGCCAAATTCTTTTTGATATACTGTGAATTCAAATGGTTAAGATTATCCTGGGTGTAGCTGGGTGAAAACAGAAATGACAGCTGCATGGTGGCAGCCCATCCTGTGTCAGGAAACTGCCGCAAACACAGTCCAGACCAGGGTCAGGCTTCCAAAAAGACATGACTGCCAGGGAGGGCGGGGATCACACACACGTGTAGCCAGCCAGCCCCGCCCCCTGCTATGACAGGCAGCCATGGTGGCCAATGACAGTCATATTGGTGGACTGTGAACAGATGCAATTGCCTACTTAGCCTGGGCTGGGTTTTCCGGGGTTTTCCAAGGTCAAAGCCTAGGCTAACCACCGGAATGGCCAAGGATAATAATGTGCCAACATCTGGCAGTGCCTGCACACATGTGCACGTGAGGTCAGAAGCCCCAGCAGGCCACATTCACATCTGTTTTTACCCTCTGTGTTAAGTATGAACCTGAACCAATACATTTCAGTTCATGGTTAGGTTACGTTATCTTTTAGACCAAGTCTCACTGAGTTGAACATGAAGAGACTTCTTGTTTTCAATGGGACGCTTTGCAAAATTCATCAGAGAGTTTGTGCCCAGAATGGTGCTTCCTTTATAGTGAGAATGTTTTTAGTAGGTACCATAAAACATATTTCTTTTCAATTACCAGATGTTCATCTTCCATTGAAAAGACACTCTTGGTTCCAATCCCGGTCAGTAGAACTTCAAACGAAGAAAAAAAAAGGTTATTCCCGCCTCAAGTTTTTGAAAATCTAATAAAAAGGACGAACACTATAGATATTTATCCATAGTAGCATGATAAAAGTACTGCTAGAGATAACATCCTTTATTGCCGGTATTTTCTATTCACTCTGAGAAACAGCTCTGCTTTGAACTTGGTACATTGAACAGCTCTCTCTCTCCCATCCAGGCTTAAGTGGTAGAGTTGTGCACCGGGGACCCATGTTATTCTTTTTTGTTTCTGTTTTTCATTATACAAATCTTTGTATTTATAAATATCAAAATTTCACTTTTGTTTTTGCTTTTGTTTTTGCTTTCCATTGGTTTCAATGGAAAACACATTTTGGCTCTAACTTTTTTATCTTTCATTATATTTGGATAAAACTTGGGAGAATTATACCTGCAATAAAACGCATTAAGTGATCCAAATCTCAGAAAGATTGGATAAAGTAATCCAATTATATAAGCAATTGAATTATGTTGCTTTGCAAAAATCTAAATATACATTCCTGGATGTAACTTCTTTGTGACCAAACAAATGTAAATAAATATTCTTGTGTTTATAACCCTCCCAAACTTTACTAACTATGTCAACTATCAGAAGGATTAGACAAGGGGTACTGGTGGTATAAGCAATTAACTTACAAATGTATTTCTGATGGTGACATCTTTGTTTTCCAACCAGTGTACATGTAATTTGGCAGGGCTGTATCTTACATCATCAGGATCATTTCTGCCAAATATCATAAACATGTAATAAAGGGTCCCAATTTTATAAGCCTGCACAGCATATGCAGAGAATGAGCCTATGCCAGGGATTCTCTTACGTGTCACTGTGGTATAAAATCTGTTTGTAATGACAATTGACAAGCAAAAATGTCAACCAAATATCCTCATTTTTTTTTCTGTGATGACCCCAACTTCTCTCTGTTGCTGGGAAGCTGGAAGCATCTATTTAGGAAATAGCCAATAGAGATTCTTTTATGTCCTCTGTCACAGTGCTGCAGGATGTGATTATGATGATAACTTGCCAGCCTGGATGTGTAAACCATGTCTCCTGATTGCTGGGATTCTATCCTCAAAGTCCCAGTTATGTCCCTTCTGTGCCCGTCTCAGGGCCACCCCCTATGCCTGCCTCGAAGCCACCACTGATTGGTCCTGTAATGCTGGAAGCATGTAGTAATTGGCCAATGAATGTGTCTGTCAGTCTATTGGGTTGCTCCACAGCCTCCCTCCTACAACCTCCCTCCCCCTTCCATGCCAGTTGCCTGCCTCTGACTGGCACTGCATGTGCTGCTATTTATCTGAATAATAGTCTTCAAGGGGATAACTTCAATTGCTTATAAAATTGGGGCCCTTTATCAAATTGTCCTGTTGTTTGGCAGAGATGACACAGAAGGTGTGGGATATATTCCTGCCAAATGTCTTGTAAACAGAATGGAATATTAAAACGTTACTCCCAGAAATGCATTTTCAAGTTAATGTCTTATAAAATCAGGACCCTTTGTCCAATCTTTCTGAGATTAGGCAGGATTGGTAATCTTGGAAGGAACATACTATTTCTAGGTTTCATGCAAATTGGATGGAAGATAAAGAAGTTGTAGCTAGGAATGTGCATGTAGCTTTTCTTAAAATCATAACATTCAATTGCTTATAAATTTGGTTACCTTTCACCACTCTTTCCAAAATTTAGTATACATAGTTCCCTCCATTGGGGAGCCAATATCCATAAGTTTCATAAGAATTGAATAAGAAACAAAAAGGTTAGAGCCAGAAATATCTTTTTAGTGTTTTCCCATTATTTTGAAAAATAAAACACATTTTTTTTGTTTTCATTATTTGTCATTTGTGGTATTATAATAACAATATTTTTTTTCATTTTTGTTATAACAAAAATGAATTGCACAGCCCTATTGAGTGTCCTGTATCCTGAGGGTGCTGCGTTAAGCAGGGTGCCTGAGGATGCACCTCAGGGAAGCTGGCCCAGACTGAGGGGTGTTTCCTGGACGTCATCATGGTCTCCAGCCTATTTGCTTAACTGGGGAGGAGTTCCAGGTGGATCTGAGAGACTGGGGGCTCTATGGCTGAGAGCCATGTCCAAGTGAGATCTGACAACTCCCCCCACCAGCCTCCTAGCTTCTCAGCCCTTCGGGTCAGAGGGGGCTCGAGTCAGAGGGGTTCCACCTTGCAGGCAGAGGGTGGAATGCTCTCCCTTCAGTAGCTACAGCTGTTAGGTAGTCTCTTTCCCCCCTCCTAGATGGTGTGCTAGCTTCCATCTCTCTGAGGAGGGGGAGAGAAGCACCAAAAAGCAATGATTGAGCAAATGGAACCTGAAAAGTTGGCCTCCCTGCACAAGGCCCTGGTCTCCTCCCATCTCCAAGGCTTGGGCAGAGAGTGGACAGTCCCCATAGGAAAAGAAGAGGCATGCACTTCTCTCAATAGCTACCCCTTAGCCCCTGCCCCTTCGGCCAAGTCTCTTTGTCAGTAGAGGCTGCTATCACCAGAGCAGCTAGAATCTCTGCGTTCACCATTCAGGAGCAGAGGACACTTGGGAACTGGGCGCCCTGCTGGGAGATAGAGCACCAAGTTGAAATGAATGGGCCATAAATTCCAAACACCGTGGCACCGAAGTTCCACTAGGATGAACCTGGAGAGGCACATGATCCTGCTCCCCCTCTGGCTATACTCATTGGATGTCAATCTACTCCTGGAGCTTGGACCCTGTCACTGCAGATCCCTGGTATAGCTGCTCCCCATTTCCCTCCTCTCTATGACAGCACAGCTGCTCCCCTGCACTCCTGGTGCTCTCTGCCCTGCTGTTCCAAGCTCCCTCTCCCCTAGTCCAGATGCTCCCAGAGGCCCCTCCTCCACCATTCCCCTCACTTCACCTTCAGTTTTGGTCCTAATGGTGGCCTCCTACCTGTGTGTACATTCCCCCAATAGTCACTCCATCCTTGCTGTTATTGCACCCAATGAGCAAGTATCCACAGTTGCAACCATCACAGCAACAAGCCTCATTAATGGTGCAACAACTTACCCATTTAATGTGCATGAACATATTCATATTTACAGCAGTACATGCCTCCCTCCCTCCTTGATCCGTGCCTGTGAGGCCCCTATATATGTACATATATATTTACATATTTACATTGTCCCTGTGGACAATAATGCAATATGCCTGCACAAGGCATCCCGGACCCTCATAGCTATGTGGTTCTTGCGGTAGTCATTTTTCTACCTGTACAGGGGCACTGGCTCTTGGGGGGCAATAGGCAGGAGGTAAGAACATAAGAAGTGCCATACTGGGTCAGACCAATGGTCTACCTAGTCCAGCATCCTGTCTCTAACAGTGGTCAATCACGGTGACTTGGGAGAAGCACCCAAACAGGTCACGATGGGGATTCATTCCCCGTTGCTTCCCCACAGCTTCCATCATGTTCCCTGATCCTGTCTGGCTAATAGCTGTTAATGGACCTGTCTCCAAGGTACTCCAAGGCAGCACCATCAGCACCATCTCTATTCCATTATGCAGGATGCAGGTGGCTGTGACCATCTGCGGTGCTATCTTTACCCAGAAGTTGATCCTCCCTGCAATGGATCACCAGTGTTGTCTGAGCAGCCTGAATGTCCATTCCACCACAACCCTGGAGGCACTATCAGCTGCCTATTAAATCATGCCTCTTCAGGAGTGTGGACCATGGGATAGGCCTTCATGAGTCAGTGTCTCAGGGGATAGCCCTGGTCCCTCAGGATGACAGGCTTTATGGGCACCCCCTCAGTGGTGGTGGTGGTGATGGTGCTGGCCCTGAAGTCTCCTCTGTACATCCTGGAGAAGAAGGGGGACTTCTGCAGGATGCAGGGATCATGGCTTCTGCCTGAGCAGCCAGTGAACACATCAGTGAACTGGCTACAGTCATCCACAACTGCCTGCAGGACCATGAAGTGGTGCCCCTGCCAGTTGATGTACTCGTCATGGCTGAGGGGTGGAGGATGACATCGGGGGTGATCCCATGTCCCACGCAGGATGCGCACATCCTGCATGTGCGCGTGTACATGCAAATTGCAAGCATCTCCACAGGGACTGCATTGTGCCACACGAATCCCATGCAGGACCTACGCGGATCTCATGCAGATATCATGTGGATCCCACTTGGGATTGCAGCCAATGTGGGTACCATTGATTGCCCTGATGCAATTGGGGAGCCCCCCCCCCCCCAAAGGAAGCCTTCTATCACCTACTCCAGGTCAGTGAGTTGCACCACCCTGCTGAGCAGCAGGGCCTTGATGGCCTTGCAGAACTCGAGCAGGATGGCATCCACAGTGAATGTTCCAATGTTAAACTCCATGGGCAATGGAGCAGCAGGAGTCTGGGGTGGCGCACATCCAGATTGCAATGGCCAAGCACTGCTCCATGGTGATGGAGATCCTCATTGTGCATCCAAGTCCCTCTCCAGTCATGGATGGAGGGTGTCAGTGATCCTGAAGACCAGGCAGCAGGACATCAGGAAATGGGTCTTCCAATCCGCATCTCCTTCCAGGTGGCCAGGACCATCTTCCACCACTCCATTGTCATGGGCAGGACACATGGAAACTAGCCGATGGGCATCACTTGGTGAAGAGCAAGGATCACTGCAGCGATATCTCTGGATAGGTAATCCAAGCGTGGCACTGCCAGATATAGGCTAGTCCCCTGCATCCAGCCATGTGGGAACACTACATTTGGCTGAGTCATAGAACCCTGGCCTGAAGCCCACAGAGGACCCGAGGCAGCTGGTGATGGCCTTGCACCAGGCAGAGAAGACAGTTTGCGCCACCTGAATCTCTCCGCTGAACACTTCAGCACTAACGAGAAGAAGTTGGAGGGCTGCAGGTAAAGCTGGAGGGCATCACAGGGGAGCTGGTCACAGAGTGAGGGGTGTTTCCTGGGTAGTCATGGTGTCCAGCCTACTTGCTTGACTAGAGAGGAGTCCCAGGTGGGTGCTGGCTAGATCTGAGGGACTAGAGACTCTGTGGCTTGAAGCCATGTCCAAGTGTGATCTAAGGCTGCATGTCAGGGCAGGAGTTTGTGCCCTGACATGTGCGAGAGAAGCCGTGGCAGATCCCCATTCACACCGGCTCTTTTCCCGGCCACCGGCTCCTCCGCACTGCCACATCTCCCTCACACACCTCCGCTGCCACCACCGCCGCCACAGGTAAGAATGCAGCCTTACACACACACACACACACACACACACACACACACACACACTGTTCCCCAGCTTTTCAGCTCTCAGAGCTGCTCATGCTTCCTGGCTTTCTAATACTATCAAATGGCTGGGGTTCTTTCAGATACCATGCCAGAGTCTTTGAAGTGTTGGTGTGCTGCATGAAGGCTCCAGTCCACCATCACCTGACTGACTGTATGTCTAGGTATTGGCTGGAACAGTTAGTTCACTGCTGAGAGTCTGATTCTGACCCCGGGTGGGGGGGTGGTACTGCCCTGTGCTGGCCCTGTGCATCTTACTCAGGTGCAGCTTGTAGCAAACATGGAAACAAAAAGAGTGTGTGTGTGTGTAGAAAGCCGAATGGGATTGTCCCACCACAGCTGAATTTGTTTCTGTTCTCAAATGATCATCATCATCATCATCATCATCATCA
>QEPC01006787.1:7495-26701 GCA_003113815.1 Sphenodon punctatus | reverse complement strand
CCCCGCCGCCCGCCCTCCGAGGAGACGGGCGGGCAGCGGGGCCAATGCGGCCGCCGCGTCCAGCCGATCGTGCCACGGCCCAGGATCCCGCCGGGGATCCCGGGCCGTGGCACGTGGCCAGATGTTACTTTTCCTTGGCCACAGCCCGGGACCTTCCCCCGGCTAGCCCGGGAAGCGTGGTTCAAATGAACCCCATGTGGGGATTGACCGTGGCCAACATCTGGCGCACCGCGAACAGACGTACGGGACACGGTGACCACAGGTGGGTATTCACCGTGGTTCACCGTGTTCACGTAACATCTGAAATCACCCATAGTCTTGTTTAACTTTTTGGACAGAGTAGTACCATTTTGTGGATGCTGGCTAAGGATACATGCTGGCTAAGTACACATACTTGCTAAGGACATATGCTAATATGCTAATATGTTAACTCTTGCCTGTCCCACTTAGAGTGGAACAAGTGAAAAATCTGTGGAAGCTGGCTAAGGATATATGCTGGCTAAAGTCATATACTGGCTAAGGACATAAGCTAGTATAGTAACTCTTTTCTATCCCAATTAGCATGGAATAAGTAAGCTTATAAGGAAAAATTAAGTTTTCCTGCAGCAATCTCTGACCCCTGGTGGAGCTAATTCCTGGGAAAATCTCAGGGTAACAGCTACCCCCTTGGAACTTTGCCCTATGAACTTCCTATATGTGAGTGATATCTGGGAGAAGTGGATTGCCCACCCCTGTGCCTCATCAGCTGTTGTGATACCCTTAGAACTGTGCCCTATGGACTTCCAGTGTGAATGATCTCTAGGGGATGGGGCTTTCCCTCCCCCAATCTTCAGCTTCCATGACCCCCCCACATAACTTTGCACTTCCTACTGTGAGTGATATCTGTGGGAGGAGCTGAGTTCTCCACTCCCACCCCCCAGCCCCCGCAATCCCTTTGGAACTGTGTCCTATGAACCACCAGTGTGAGTGATCTGTGACCTGTGGTGTTGATGGCATCTGGAAGGGACTGGACTAGCATCCTTCCTGGGGGACTGGGGTTTTGGGCCATGTGCAGTTGCTTTCATAGGTCTCCCTTCTGTGTTCCCCTTTTCTTCCTGTACTTGAAATGGAGTGTGCACTTTACTCCCTGCAACTGGCTTTCGGTGGGTTGTGAATGGTCCTCCCTGTGGCTGGCTAACATTTCCATGTGCTGGCATGGTTGCCAGGGCCTGCTTCTCTGCCCTTCCCCCACCTTCCAGAGTGCTCCCATCACTGGCATGGGGTGGGGTGCTGGGAGTGGGGCGTGACCAGGGCCAGACAACTACACATTTGTTTTATTCCTTTGCCCTGCCACAGGTGGTGGGACAACTCTCAGCCCACCTAGGTGGTCTAACATGTTTGTTCTAAATTGGCTCAGCTAGAATGGGGGTAGGAAGATGTTGGCCATCTGTGGGCAATAGGCTATAGAAGGCTGAACCTGAAACTCAGAGGGTGACCATGGTGGACCAAGCTGAGAACTTCAGGTTGGGATTTCACCTCACAAGTGAACCTGGAGGTGGCTAGTCAATAAATGAGTGAGAAGTGCCCAAGGCTGGAGGTCCAAGGCAAAAGACATGAGGTTAGAGACCTAATGAAGGGGACTTATTGCTGGAGAAGACTGTATTTTCTTTTTATATAAATAAACTGACAGCTTGGTGAAGACTTTTTGTGGGAGACAGGTCTGGTAGCTCCCCAAAAATACTGGAGTAACTTCCATGTTGGCACGGTACTACACATGCCATAAATTGGGAGGCAAGACAAAGCTCTACCGGACTAATGCAAACTCAATAAGCAGTCAGCAACCTGTCATGGGAGGTAATTTAAAAGAATTTTGATTTTCTGCAGCAACACTCTGTCTTTGATTATAATTGAATGAAAAATGACTGAGGTAGACTAAATTGATTTTTCTGTCTACGAACGAATACAGAAGTGTCTATTCTCTTCTCTTGGCACTCATTTAACTCCTATTAAAGGTAATGGGAGTTACAGACCATCATAGGGAGAATAGACTCTACTGCATATAATGCTTGGGAGTGAGTCCACTCTGTTACATTGTACAGCTTGTATTTTCAGAGATAGCACTCCATGCTATGAAGAAAATGTCACTCAGGGGCATCGCTATAACAGGTGCAGCAGGTGTAGCTGCAAATGGACCAATGAGCTGGGGGGGAGGGCACATGTATGTAGAGTAAATATGTACACGGTAGTAGAGTGCCCCAACAGGTGGCCCATTCCATCTTCTGCACCAAGGTCCATTTCCACCTAGCTATGCCCCTGATGTCACTCTAATGAAGGATCTCTTTAACTAATCCCAAAAGTTCCACAGCAAAAGCAATGCAATGAAATGCTAAATCAGTTTAAAATTAAGCATAGCATGCTGACTTAAAAAGCAAAAAAAAATAAAAATGTGCAGGCAAGAGGATGAGGACACCAGGACCAGCCTTACCACAGGGTGACTTTTGGGCACCCTCCTCAAACCCTGATATTTTCTCTACATCCAGGAAGCCTGAAGTGGTCCCTGTTTTCACCAGGGCAGGGTGCAGGGCCCCTACTCCCTCCAAATGAGATCCCAAGTAGGGCCACCTCTAAGGTACTACAGAGGGTGCCCGTGTAAGGAGTGAGGCCACAGGAAAAGTGAAGGTCCTGCATTTTATCTTTGCCCTGGCCCCACAAATTCTAAGGCTGGGCCTGAAAGGCACTACAGCTTTCTCTCTACTTCCCTGTATCATTGCCCACCTTACCCCATAACACACTTTTACTTTGTTTTTGTTCACATGAATAATGTTTGTTTGTTTCCATTTTAATCCCGCCCTTCTCTGAAGGATCAAGGCGGCTCACAAAAACATAAAATACAATTAAAAGACACTAAAAAAGAATCCAACAAAGAACTCTACCCAGTCCAATGCCAACCATCCAACAACCTCCCATCCAACCACTATCCCTGCCCACCAAATGCTTTACTAAAAAGAAAGGTTTTACACTACCACTGAAAGATGCTCAAGCTTGGACTCAGACAAACCTCCAGGGGGAGGGAGTTCCACAACATTGGGGCAGCATCCAAGAATGCCACCCTGTGTGCCCCTGTTGTACAGACAAGAGTGGCAGATGGAACCCACATGTGGGCACTCCTGACTGATCACAGGGGCCACAACAGGATATGGTAGGAAAGGTGTTTTTTAAAGATATATGGGGGCCAGGTCTTTTAGGGATTTAAAGGTAAAAACGAGCACCTTGAATTGTGCCCAGAAAGCTATAGGTAGCCAGTGCAGACTCTAGGTGTAATGTGCTCCTGGTGATTCTTCCCAGAAAGGAGCTGGGCCGTTGCATTCTGCACCAGTTGCAGCTTTCAAATAGTCATAAAGGGCAGCCCCGTGTAGAGTGCACTGCAGTAATCTAGGCTTCAGGTGATGAAAGCATGGATGACAGTGACCAGGTCCAAATCTGAAAGAAAAGGTTGCAGCCTCCTCACCAGATGAAGTTAGTGAAAAGTGCTCCTGGCCACTGTTGCAACCTGATTATCCAGGCACAGCAAGGTGTCTAGAAGCACTCCAAGCCTACAAACCTGAGTGACCAAAGGGGGCTAGACCCCATCAACAACAGGAGTCCCAATTCCCCCTGAGTCACAGGGTCAGTCAACCATCATCACTTCAGTCTTGTCAGAATTCAGCTTCAGTCGGTTCACCCTTATCCAGTCCCCAGCCACAGCCAGGTATCAGATAAGCACCGAGACTGCAGGACCTCGATCAGATGAAAAAGAGGGGTACAGCTGGGTATCACCAGCATATTGATGACACTTCACTCCAAACTTCTGATCTCACCCAGCAGCTTTATATACATATTGAACAAGAGGGGAGACAAGGTGGAACCATGCAGGTCCCCACAGAGGAGGTTATGAGGAGATGATGAGCAGTCACCCATGACCACCCACTGACACCTCTCTGACAGGAAAGAATGCAACCACTGAAGAGTGGTCCCACACACACCCTGCCAGATCCTGCAGTCATGTTAAGAATACCTCATGAACAATTGTGTCAAAGGTCACTGAAAGATCTAACAAGATCAACAGAGTGCAATTCTCCTTGTCCATCTCCAGGCACAGATCATCGACCACAAGTGCAGTCTCCATGTCATACCCAAGATGAAAGCCTGACTGAAGTGTGTGGGTCCCTTCAGGTGTATGTACTCCTTTCCTCTGGGGAGACTATGAAAATACTATTCTCCTTTCCAGAGGAAAGAAGCTTCTGCTCAAGCACATCCTTTAAGGCTAGTGACTTCTAAGTCTTCCAAGGTTCTTGCCCCTATGTGATCATACATAGGCCTTGTATATGTATACACAACAGTCCGAGTGTTAACAAGCATGATGGTGGACTGCTTTGGCCTGGTCTGTCATGTTTTGGCCCGAACTTGGCCTGCACATGTGTGTAGGCACCACCAGATGTTGGACTGCAATTTTATTTATTTATAAAACAATTTTCTACCCCGCCCCTCCTGCTCCAAGAAGCCCGGGATGGCTTACAACATCAGAAACACATCAAATGCATAAAACCAAAACAATACATTAAAAGAGAAGGCAAAAAACCAGGAAAAAAAAAAATTGCCCTGAATTGCCCCAGACCATATCGGCGACTAGCCAAAACTGTGATCCTGGAGACATCTGTGAATTACAGGTTGGACTAAGATCCACCCAATCAGGGTAAAGCAGGCCAGAGCGTGTTAACATATCTGTTCCCACTGGTCCATATTGGGTCCACCATGGCCATTTGATTCGCCATGGCTGCCTATCATGGCAGGGGGCAGGGTGCTGGGTGCAGTGTGGGTGTGGGACCAGGCATCTGTACACATGTTTGTGCATCTCGAACCCACCCCCAGGTCCCCGCCACATGAACATTTGTTCTATGGCCCGACCTGGTCCAAACTGTGTCAGCGGCAGTTCCCCGACCTGGACCAGGTTGTAATAGCAGCACTCCGCTGTCACATTTGTAAACACCCTCTGTCTGAGTAATGAGTTGTCATGCCACTCACCATGCCTCACTGGTAGGAAGGTGTCCACACCTCTTGCTAGGGATGGACAAACGCGGTTCGGAAGTTCGGAGTTCGGACTGAACTTGGTCTGTTCAGTTGACCGAACCGAACTTTCGAACCGAACTCAAATTTCAAACTGAACCGAACTGAATTTCCGAACTTTGTTCTGTTCGCCCATCCCTAGTGGCAACACACACCCAAAAACCTGGTTTTGAATAGCCAAACTTGGTTCGGAAGTTCGGAATTTGATCGATCTTGGTCTGTTCGGTCGACCGAACGAACTTCCGAACCGAACTTGAATTTCAAACCGAACTGAACCGAATTTCCGAACTCGAATTTTAAACCGAACTGAATCGAATTTCCGAACTCTGTTCTGTTCGCCCATCCCTACCTCTTGCTACCAGTACATGAGGTCCAGTTCTGTGACAATTGATCTGGTAAGATGCTTTAGTTTAAAGTGGAACAATCTGGCACTCATGTACCATGCCCACAGTGACTTTAGGTGTTTTTAGACACATCTCTCCTGGATGTTTGCTGTAACATTCAGAACTTTCTGTGTGTCTAAATCACTCATCCAGATCTTAAACATCCGGATCTTTGAACTTCTGCATGAAACTTCTCCCAGAACCTTTCTGTGTAAAAGGTTCTCCTGGTAAACTGCTTTGCTCCAGGCAGTTGTGATCACTTGGTTTCCATGGCAGCCTGTCACGTTTACAGCTGGGGCTACTTTAGTCTGCCTCAGGGCAGTGTTTGTGTGAAGAATGCATCCAGGAACTGCCTTTGGGCAGTGTGTGTGAGAAAAATAAATCTGGAACTTACTTGTGGACTTGTAAACCCAGAAGATTGAAACATCTGGAACTTTAACGTGTGTCTAAAAATTGTCTTCACATGGCTGTAGTAAGGGAGGGGGAATAGGTGGATAAATGGCTAACCCATAACTCAGATGTAGTATGGATGAGGTCATAAAAGTAGGATACAGTTCTCTCCTACCCTCTTTACAGTCCACCACACCAAGTTCATGAAAGCTGACATCCCAGACACTTGGCTCATTCTGGAACGTTCTGTATTAAGTGGGATGCTATGGCTTCACTTCCATTAACATGCTGGTCAGTTTAATTGCTCATGGTAAATAGGGCTGCTGACCCTTGACCTATCTTTAGCATGAGGATAGAGGCCTTTAAAGTCTCTAGAATCTTTGCAGTCATTCACAATTTTTGTTATCGTTATTGTAATAATGAAAATGATATGCACACCCCTAAGACACTAACTTGGGAATTAGCAGATCCAGCCTGTGTCCTTTGCTGTACTACAGACTTCCTACATAACCTTGGAGAAGTCATTGAGGTGTACATTTTCAATGGGAAAAAATAACACATAGTCCTACTGATTTTCAATGGAAGTTAGATGCCTACAAGCCATTATTCTCTTTGAAAATCTACCCTTTCATCTCTGCATGTCTCAGTTCCCTATCTGTAAAATAGGAATAAGAGCACTTGTTTACTTCAGAGACCAGTTGCACAGACAATGACACTGAAGAGTGTGAGGTTCTGGCAGATAAGTAACTTAGGCCAATTAGTCTATTAGAGCTTAGTTGGGGCACCTCAGGGACAGCTCCGAGGAAGAGGCAATTTGGATCCACTGTAATCCAAAGGAAGCTATGAGAATTGTGGTGCAGGAGGCAAAAACTCTGCAATAGGTCTCTCTGTAGGAGAGTTTGCCGGCTGAGCCATTCTTCACACAATGGGTATAAAACAGTCAGGTGGCAGCTCCACTTCTGCCCGTGTCAACCTGCTTCACCCCCGCATTGGCCGGTCTATGGGTGCCTGCCAGATGTGCAAGAGGAGCAGACTGTGACTGCTCTTGGGGCAGCCCTGCTGGCAGCCCTCTGTAACATCTCACAGTGTGCCATGGAGAGTAGGCTGGTCAAACCCAGGCAATGGCTGAATGTGGAGCTGCTGTCCATCTGTTAGGCAGACCCACAGTGCAACTCCATGCTCATCCGTCTTTTGCTCCATTTAGCACCATAGAGTTGCTATGGGGCAAGCAGAGGACAACTGCTCTGCAACTCTATAATGTGGGGGAGGAGGCCACCACAGGGGTGGCCTACAGCCTGGCAAAACCACCTGTCCATCTGTTGCAGACAGATGCGGGGCTATGCCCCCAGAACAGCTCTGGAGGCAGGTTTTTTGAGGTAAAAACACCCAGTGTTCTTTACAATCACTATTGGCCAGTTCTGCTGACTGGGGCAGGAGGATAATGTGGCTATTATTCCTGGGGATGGCTAAGGAGTGGGTGTAAGGAATGGAAGTTTTGTTGTGCCCGCCCTTTCATACAGCAGTGCCAGGGAGCACATGTGGCACTTAGCAGGAGACTATACAGTAAAAGAGAAAAATGAATAGCTTTCTGCATTTTCCAGTTCAAATGGTGATTCATTTCATGACACGCTTCTCTTAGAGCAGCAAATTCATTTCCACTGACACTGCAGACAGGAAAGAAATGGTATGGTAGCTCACAAAGGTCACTGACACAGCAGATGGGTTAAAAAAATGGTAGCTCACAAAGGTCATTTTTAAATGGGCAAAGCTGGGGGCAGGTCCATGTGCACTGTGTGGAGCACCCATGCACATCCAGTGAATGTGGGGCAGGGGAATCAAATGGGCCAGGGACGAGTGTGCGATGGGTGTGAGCCCCTACCCACACATGGATTGGCCTGTCCCTGGATTTTTCCGCAATGCGCCATGCATGGGCATGGGTGGGCACTGGCAGTGCGTGGGTCACAGGAGTGTACGCCCACCCACGTTGCTTTCAGATGGGCGCTCGGGTGGGCGGGGGATGGGTGGAACTCCGTGGGCACATCTCATCTAAAAATGGCCTAAGATTGTGAAAACCTTGGTTTCATAACCCTCACCTCTGGGACTTTAATCACCACCTCAGGCTAGCAGTGCGGCCCTTGTCACTTGTACTGGAACACTAGCTGCAGTGATGAGAGACTGACACAGACATGTGGGAGAGAGTAGGGATGGGTAAACAGAACCGACTTCAGGAATTCGGTTCGGTTCGAAAATCGAGTTCGGTTTGGAAGTTCGGTTCAGTCGACTGAACTGGTCGAGTTCAGTCCAAACTTCCAAACCGCGTTCGCACATCCCTAGGAGAGAGCACAAATCAGAATGTAAACCTAGAGGTTTACATGTAAACATGCAGGAGGCATTGGAAAGGTGGCTCTGCTGTGACTGTTTAAATAAAGAAATATTGGAAGAGATTAATTTTTCAAATACCCTCTTCAACAGCAGAGAGAGTTGGGTATCTAAAAGCAAATACCTACATCCAAAGTTAGCACCTACATAAGGGGCCTAATTTTAAAATTAACAGGAGATGTGAGTGNAGAAGATTGAAACATCTGGAACTTTAACGTGTGTCTAAAAATTGTCTTCACATGGCTGTAGTAAGGGAGGGGAAATAGGTGGATAAATGGCTAACCCATAACTCAGATGTAGTATGGATGAGGTCATAAAAGTAGGATACAGTTCTCTCCTACCCTCTTTACAGTCCACCACACCAAGTTCATGAAAGCTGACATCCCAGACACTTGGCTCATTCTGGAACGTTCTGTATTAAGTGGGATGCTATGGCTTCACTTCCATTAACATGCTGGTCAGTTTAATTGCTCATGGTAAATAGGGCTGCTGACCCTTGACCTATCTTTAGCATGAGGATAGAGGCCTTTAAAGTCTCTAGAATCTTTGCAGTCATTCACAATTTTTGTTATCGTTATTGTAATAATGAAAATGATATGCACACCCCTAAGACACTAACTTGGGAATTAGCAGATCCAGCCTGTGTCCTTTGCTGTACTACAGACTTCCTACATAACCTTGGAGAAGTCATTGAGGTGTACATTTTCAATGGGAAAAAATAACACATAGTCCTACTGATTTTCAATGGAAGTTAGATGCCTACAAGCCATTATTCTCTTTGAAAATCTACCCTTTCATCTCTGCATGTCTCAGTTCCCTATCTGTAAAATAGGAATAAGAGCACTTGTTTACTTCAGAGACCAGTTGCACAGACAATGACACTGAAGAGTGTGAGGTTCTGGCAGATAAGTAACTTAGGCCAATTAGTCTATTAGAGCTTAGTTGGGGCACCTCAGGGACAGCTCCGAGGAAGAGGCAATTTGGATCCACTGTAATCCAAAGGAAGCTATGAGAATTGTGGTGCAGGAGGCAAAAACTCTGCAATAGGTCTCTCTGTAGGAGAGTTTGCCGGCTGAGCCATTCTTCACACAATGGGTATAAAACAGTCAGGTGGCAGCTCCACTTCTGCCCGTGTCAACCTGCTTCACCCCCGCATTGGCCGGTCTATGGGTGCCTGCCAGATGTGCAAGAGGAGCAGACTGTGACTGCTCTTGGGGCAGCCCTGCTGGCAGCCCTCTGTAACATCTCACAGTGTGCCATGGAGAGTAGGCTGGTCAAACCCAGGCAATGGCTGAATGTGGAGCTGCTGTCCATCTGTTAGGCAGACCCACAGTGCAACTCCATGCTCATCCGTCTTTTGCTCCATTTAGCACCATAGAGTTGCTATGGAGCAAGCAGAGGACAACTGCTCTGCAACTCTATAATGTGGGGGAGGAGGCCACCACAGGGGTGGCCTACAGCCTGGCAAAACCACCTGTCCATCTGTTGCAGACAGATGCGGGGCTATGCCCCCAGAACAGCTCTGGAGGCAGGTTTTTTGAGGTAAAAACACCCAGTGTTCTTTACAATCACTATTGGCCAGTTCTGCTGACTGGGGCAGGAGGATAATGTGGCTATTATTCCTGGGGATGGCTAAGGAGTGGGTGTAAGGAATGGAAGTTTTGTTGTGCCCGCCCTTTCATACAGCAGTGCCAGGGAGCACATGTGGCACTTAGCAGGAGACTATACAGTAAAAGAGAAAAATGAATAGCTTTCTGCATTTTCCAGTTCAAATGGTGATTCATTTCATGACACGCTTCTCTTAGAGCAGCAAATTCATTTCCACTGACACTGCAGACAGGAAAGAAATGGTATGGTAGCTCACAAAGGTCACTGACACAGCAGATGGGTTAAAAAAATGGTAGCTCACAAAGGTCATTTTTAAATGGGCAAAGCTGGGGGCAGGTCCATGTGCACTGTGTGGAGCACCCATGCACATCCAGTGAATGTGGGGCAGGGGAATCAAATGGGCCAGGGACGAGTGTGCGATGGGTGTGAGCCCCTACCCACACATGGATTGGCCTGTCCCTGGATTTTTCCGCAATGCGCCATGCATGGGCATGGGTGGGCACTGGCAGTGCGTGGGTCACAGGAGTGTGCGCCCACCCACGTTGCTTTCAGATGGGCGCTCGGGTGGGCGGGGGATGGGTGGAACTCCGTGGGCACATCTCATCTAAAAATGGCCTAAGATTGTGAAAACCTTGGTTTCATAACCCTCACCTCTAGGACTTTAATCACCACCTCAGGCTAGCAGTGCGGCCCTTGTCACTTGTACTGGAACACTAGCTGCAGTGATGAGAGACTGACACAGACATGTGGGAGAGAGTAGGGATGGGTAAACAGAACCGACTTCAGGAATTCGGTTCGGTTCGAAAATCGAGTTCGGTTTGGAAGTTCGGTTCAGTCGACTGAACTGGTCGAGTTCAGTCCAAACTTCCAAACCGCGTTCGCACATCCCTAGGAGAGAGCACAAATCAGAATGTAAACCTAGAGGTTTACATGTAAACATGCAGGAGGCATTGGAAAGGTGGCTCTGCTGTGACTGTTTAAATAAAGAAATATTGGAAGAGATTAATTTTTCAAATACCCTCTTCAACAGCAGAGAGAGTTGGGTATCTAAAAGCAAATACCTACATCCAAAGTTAGCACCTACATAAGGGGCCTAATTTTAAAATTAACAGGAGATGTGGGTGGGTGCTCTCTAACTCTGAAAAATTAGGCCACTCTTCTGGGTGCACAAACAGAGGGAAATTGACAGGAGCTGCTAAATAATTTCTGTGTCTCAATGCTGTTTCAGCAGTTGCTTCAATGTTTTAAGTGGCTTGACCTACATCTGTTTTAAGAACCAGCTAATAAGTGCACCATGTTGTTATTCTGCCTAGTTACATAACAATACATTTTATTTTATTTATTTTATTTTATTTAACATAATTTGTATCCCGCATTAGTATAGTCATCAGAATTGGAAGATAAGTGCTTCTGACATACTGTTTGAACAGATCAGCCCTGATAAAGCTGAGCTCAGAGATGAAAAACCTGCTCTGTTCTCGAAGGAGTGTTTGTTTTGCAGTGATTCATAAATTCATGAACGTTAAGCCCTGAAGGGACCATTATGAATACCTGACCTGACCTCCTGCATAACAGAGGTTATATGAATTCAGGCAGCAATTCCTACATCAAGCCCAGAACCGGTGGTTGAACTGTAGCAGAGCTTTTAGAAATATAATCAGTCTTACCTTAAAGTAGGAAAGGGATGGCTAATCTACCCTGTGAGAAGGCAGTTCAGCTCTATTTTCTTGCTGGACTCATTTTGCTGTCTTTGATCCTGCTGGCTGTTCCTTGGCTGTTTATTTACCATTCCGCCTTCGGGGGTGGGGGGCAGTTCTTTGATGGTGTCCTCTGGCACCCGATGCATGTTTGGGGAAGTAGCCTTGCTTTGGGCCACCAACCTCTTCCCCTGGTCAGAGGAGCCAAGAAAAGGAACCCAGTGCCAAGGACCATCCCTCCACCCATGACCTACAATGTCTGCTTGAGAGGTAGTTCTGTTTTCCCCACTCCAGAAGAATATTTCTTGGCACTGGGTCCTTGACCTATCTCTCAGATGTCACCTTCCTGGTCCCTGGTCTAGCCACCATGTCACCCATCTTTGCCTCCCCTACATAGTACTTCCTTTGAGTGTCTTTTCTGCTTGGGTTTGATGCCTACTGGACATCTCCCCACATTGAGATCCCTAGCCCTGGAGCAACTCCTTCGCTGGCGTCTCAAGCCTCTCTTGACTGCCCTGTTAAGACAAAGATTTATTTGTTTATTTAATTATTTATTTATTTAACATTCTTGATATCCTGCTCCTCCTGACTTAGATAGCTCAGGGCGGCTAACAGTATCAAATCATAAAAACAAAATCAATAATATTACAATAAAATAATCCATCTCTGCCCCCAATCCATGCTCCCACAGACCCTCGCCACCCTACCCATCTCTTTCCTCAAATGCCTGGCAGAAAAGTAAGGTTTTACATAGTCGCTGGAAGGTGAGCAGATCTGAGCAGAGGTGGACCTCCTCCAGGAGGGAGTTGCACAGCAATGGCATGGCCACCAACAATGTCCTCTTCATAGCCCAAAGACACAGCTGCCAGATCCTGGGCCTTTCTGCCTTAAGCTGGGTCCCCTTTAGAACTCCACCTAAGATCTTGGTTCTCTCCTTTCTAGGGCAGAGTGTTGTCATAGTCCTAATCTTGGGTCCTTGAGGCTTGGTGGATAATCACCGCTCCCTGGCACCTTGCTGCCTCCTTGTCCCTCATGGGCCCCACTACGCTGGGGCCATTGTAAAGGCCCAGTCCAGAATATGGGCTGGTTCACAGGATCTGGCCTCAAGTGGAGTAGGGTCAGGGCTAGATAGATCCAGGGTGAGATCAGGTCCAGGCAGAGAGGCTGATGAGATCCATGTCCAGCCAAGTAGCAGAATTAGGAGCAGACAACTAGAGCAACAGCAACAGTCTAGTACTCCAAGTCGAGGGGCAAACCAATGGTCAGGTGGTAAAATCTGAAACATGTGAGAAATGTTAATTGTAGAAGTAAATCCAAAACAGAGGGTATTTTCAGATGTGACGGGGCCTGTATTGGCCCCATCACGGAATCACCCATTGATCCCCCACCGGGATCAAACCAGCACGTCCAACAGACATGCCGACTGATCCTGGCCAGGAATCGGGGAGGGGGCAGGGCTGCGTGGCTCAATGTGCGGCCGCACATCCCCGCCCCCCCCCATGCTATTTAGGTTGCCCGTCCTCTTGGGAGATGGGTGGGTGCCGCGGCCAATGCGGCCGCAGCACCCGCCCACCCCTCCGGGGAATTGACCACAGTCCGGAATCTTGCTGCTGATTCCAGGCTGTGGTCAGGGGACAGAAGAGACAATCCCCTTGATCATGGGTGGGAATCACATTGAACACACAAACAGAGATGGTCCGGGCAGGACCTCCATTTGCATGGTCAATGTGATTCCCACCCATGATTCACGGGGGTGAACATCTGGTGGGCGGCTTCCGTTCACCCCAACAGACGTTACGGGACCACGATCACCATGTGGGAATTCCCCGTGGTTGAGCGTGATCTCATAATGTCTGAAAATACCCAGAGAAGGTGAAGCACTCCACCTATTTCATCTGACTACAAAAGGAGAAGGAAGTAGTTTGCAACAAATACATTTCATAATTCTGCACAATCTTCCCTGCATTTTCCCCATTGCTGCCAACTGGAGAATGTAGTGAACATGGGTCCCTGAGTATGGTAGAGAGGGAAAAGTGGGAGACAGAGATAAATAAAATATTTGTTATCATAATTGATTATTTAATGCTTAGTTTAATAGTCCTTTTAATGCTTAAAAAGTATATTGAAAAGGAAAACTAAGAGTGATTTTAGATGTTAAGGGTCTCCCTTTTACCACAGTCAATCCCCTGTGGTGGAAGAGGGCCCGTAACGTCTAAAGGGGTTCCTGTCAGATGTTCACCCCAGTGAACCTCTGGTGGGAATCCGAATAACCACCATTCCAGAGGGAATGCCGGCCTCACCTCCGCAATGGTGGTTAGCTGGACCATGGTCCGGAAACACTGGAGAGTAATGTCTGTTACCTCCACTGAGTCCGGATCATGGTCAGGGCCATGATCCAGGATCGGGCACAGCGGCCGAATTGACTGCTGCGCCTGCCCATCTCCAGGAGGGCAGATGGCTGGGGGAGCATGGGGGAGTGTGACTGTGCGGCTGCACGTCGCACCAGACAGTCATGCCCCCTCCCCGATCCCCGAGTGGAATCAGGCCAGCACGTCTAAAGGATGGCTGACCTGATTCATGTCTGGGATCTGAAACGGATCCCGGACCGTGGTAAAAAGGGAGGCCGGCATGTCTAAAATTACACTAAGAATCCTATTGCACCATATTATACTCTTATAGGCACTGAAGTAATTTACAAAGGTATAAGTGGGATCAGAATTTGGGAAACTGTGCTGTTCGTACAATTCTGCTTCATATTACATTGATCCAACAAAGAAGTCCTCGACCTCAGAAGGATAAAATTATTTTTACAAATTTACATGTAGCCATCTCCTTTATTGAATTTATGAACCCACATCATTCAGGATTTCATCCCTGGCATGACACTGAGACAGGACACATGTGGACCCCTGGCGGGGGGTCCGATGACTGGGGGAGTTGAGAGTTCTCCCTTGACTTGGTCAGACTACTAACTCCTGTGAGCCTCCATCCTGGCATGCCTGCATGACCGTAGGGGTGTGGGACTGGTTAAGATGGTCTGCCCCAGGAGACTTATGGAACCAGAAGGGTTCCAAAATGCTCTGGGTGAAGATTCCTGTTGACCTTGATGGCTGCTCCATCAATGAGTTTGTGACCTACTGGAAGAACTGACTGGCTGAGGCCATTGATCGGGTGGCTCCCAGACGTCTGCTCCCAGCGTTTCGCCACTGCAGGTCCCCGTGGTTCATGGAGGACCTGGGGCAGTTGAAGCACGAAGGGAGATGGTTGATTAGAGTGATGGTGGTGTTGTACTCGCTTCCAAGACAATTGATTGTGAAAGACCATTTTTGAGGGCCTATGCCATGGCAGTGTGGGAAGCAAAGAAACGGTTCTCTGCTTCCATCATAGCGTCTGCTCAGTCACGTCCAGCAGAGCTGTTTCAGGTGGTGAGAGGGTTGGTTGGTCCACCCTGCCTCTGCCTCTGCCTGGAATCAGATTCATCCAAGGCCCCCTTTGACATGTTTTTAACACACTTTGCAGACAAAATTGAGCATAACTTCAACTCCTCCATTTCAGATGCAGTGGCAGAGTCAGAGCTTAGGAATGCCCTGTCTGTTCAGATTTTGTGGGATGAGTTTCAATCGATGACATTGGCTGAGGCAGCCGATGTCCTGGGGTCTGTTCGGGCCACAACTTGTGAACTAGATCCATGCCTGACTTGGTTGGTTAAGGATTCCAGGGAGATATTGGGGCTGTTGCTGGCCTTAACACCTCCCTTTGGGAAGGGAGGGTACAGGACTGCCTCAAGGAGTCTGTGGTTTGGCCCCTCCTTAAGAAACCACCTCTCGATGTGGATGTCCTGGAGACCTACCATCCTGTCTCTAACTTTCCGTTTTTAGGGAAGGTTATTGAGTGGCTCAGCAACTGCAGGCACATCTGGACTGTACTAGTTTCTAGATCCCACCCAGTTGGGTTTTCGTCCGGGTTATGACACAGAGAAGTCATTGGTGTACTTGGTCGATTACCTCCTCATAGAACTGGATAAGTTGCATGACCCTACTAGTTCTGCTGGATTTATCAGTGACGTTTGATACCATGAGTTGTTGGTGACCTGCCTGCAGGATCTAGCCGGGGTGGACGGAACTGTTTTACAATGGTTCTGTTCTTACCTCTTTGGTAGATCACAGCGGATGGTCCCAGGGGACTGTACATTTTGCCCTGGGACTCTCGTGTGGAGTCCCACATGGGTTCCATTATATCCCCTCTCATGTTTAACGTGTATATGAAGCCGTTGGGGGTGGTCGTACGCAGCTGGGGAGTTAGTTGTCATCAATATACAGACAACACCCAGCTGTATTTATCCTTTTTATATGGCTCAGGCTCTGCTATCTCCTTGCTGTCCTGGTGTCTGGCCACTGTGGGGGACTGGATGAGGTTGAGCCGATCAAAGCTCAATCCTGATAAGACAGAGGTGATGGTGGGGGTGGGGGTGTTGGTGGTCTTGGAGAGGAGAACACCCCTCTTATATGGGGTATTAGTCCTCCATTGGTTCCATCTGGAAGGCAGGGATAGGGTTGGGTGGGATTGGACTGGGGGCTAGGGAAAGGGTTGGGGGGTTAAGGGGATTTTTTAGATGTCTTTTATAGATGTTTTTATATGTTGTAAGCCGCCCTGAGTCTTAATGGAAAGGGTGGGATATAAATACGAATAAATAAATAAATATCTTATTTATACTTAATAGCACCAAGCACAAATTAAATAAACTATCTATTTCCCATAAGGAGGGAATAGCATTAATGGCAGCAATTTTTCTTAAAATGTCATAATGAGGCTGCTTTCACACCTTACAAAATGGGCTATTGTAATAACTGGACATAATACCAAATTGGGGTGGGACACCGGGGAGAATACCGGATACTAGATGTACCGGTATTGGATTTACCAGTATCGGCATACTGGATTTTTAACATTGGCCACAGTACCGGATTTTTTACATTGTGGTTATTGACTTCAATGGCCGCAATGTAAAAAATCTGGTACCGCGACCAATGTTATAAATCCAGTCTACCGGTACAGGTAAATATCGGATTTATCGGATTAAGCTGATACACCCAAATGCCGGCAATATCGGATCTCAGGAGAACCGGAATTCCCACCCCTAACGGGTATTATAATTTAGCTATTTTTGTAATGTGTGAATACACTATTCCCCTTTTATGCTGCGAGATCTTGGGTCATTGTAAGAGTTACCAAATGTGGCTTTTACAATGACCCAAGATCTTGCAGCATAAAATGAGAATAGTGCATTCACACATTACAAAAAATTGCAGAATTATAATACCTGGTATTATCTCCAGTTATTATAATAGCCCATTTTGTAAGGTGTGAAAGCAACCTTAGTTTTTCTAATGAAAGAAACCACTACTGTCCTTTCATTCAGCATAGGGCTGGTTCAGAATAGCTGTTCTTTTTTCATGGAACATTTCTGTGAAAAGGGAACAGCTATGCCTTTTTTAATTGGAATACGTTCTGAATGGAATCCTCACACACACCCCACCAAGCCAGCACACATGAGCAAAATTGCCACCATCCTTATCCAAAATGGTGGTGATGCTGCCCTTGCCATTTTGGATAATGGTAGCAGCCATTTTCCCATGCACGGTGGCTTCCTCGCCCCACCCTCCAATATTTCATCTAATTCCAATCAGAATTGGATAAAATAGCATCTGTTCTGTTTTTCCATCAGAACAGGTAAACTGCAGTTTTAACAAAAAACAAAAAGTTAACTGGAAAAGATAAATATTTTGACTGAAAAACACTTGCTTTCCATAGGAAATTCTGCAACTGAATGACTGAAATTTTGTGTTTACCCTTAATTCAGCATCAATTGGAACGAAGCTGAGCATGCACACCTGCAGCTTCTTGGCTTCATGAATGTACCCTTGGGTGAAAACAGACATGACACTAACCACCCTTTAACCACCCTTGGTGGTTATTTATGCATGTTGCAGGGCTGTATTGGTGCCCTATGCAGCCCTGCAACATGCATAAATGACCACCAAGGGTGGTTAAAAGGTGGTTAATGTCATGTCTGTTTTCACCTCTTGTCTCCAGGGCCAGCCTTAGAATTTGCAGGACCAGGGCAAAGATAATATTCAGAATCCCTGGGTGCAACCTCCATGAGGCCCTGCANAACATGCATAAATGACCACCAAGGGTGGTTAAAAGGTGGTTAATGTCATGTCTGTTTTCACCTCTTGTCTCCAGGGCCAGCCTTAGAATTTGCAGGACCAGGGCAAAGATAATATTCAGAATCCCTGGGTGCAACCTCCATGAGGCCCTGCATGGAGGAAAGGGCCTCACAACCTGCCGTGGTGAAAACAGGGATCACTGTGAGGCCCACAGAAAGAACAGGACCTGGGGCAGTTGCCTCAGGTCACTCTGTGAAAAGGCTGGCACCTGGCAGTGCCTGTCTCTCCCTATTTTCCCCTCTCCTTTGTCTCCCCTTCCTTGTCTCTCCTAGATTTTGGGGCAGGGACCTGTTTCTAATTAATGATTGTTCAGCGCTGGGTATATTGCTGGCATTGTTACAATGAGAGCACAGGGAAGGGGGCATTCTCAGTTGCTGCCCCACAATTATGGAACTCCCTCCCTTTGGGAGTCTCAAGTCGGCATGTCTCCTGGAGATGTAAGACCTTTTTTTTGGCCAGGCGTTTGACAGGCAGGAATAGGGTTGGGTAGGACTGGGTAAGGGAGTTTGGGGAAGTGTGTTGATGGGTGGTAGGTGGCAATAATGATGTGGTTTTAAGGTGTTTTTTAATGTATATTATTGTATTTTATATTTTTAATGTTGTGAGCTGCCCCAAGTCTTTTGTGAAGGGTGGAGTAAAAATGTAATAATAAATAAATTATATAAATAATAATGGAATTACCTCAAAAGATTTGCAGGAGCTGGATGAGTCTAAGGGTTCATTTCTCCACCACCGAAGTCAATGGCAAAACTTTATTTGATGTTAATGGTGAAGAATTATTCTGTAAAATTGCAATTCTGACTCCACTGAAGTCAGTGGCTGAAACTCCTTTTCAGAAGAGTCAAGATTGTACCCTAAGCATATTGTAATCTTTCAACGCATGAAGTGCCCCCCCTGCAAATATTACAGATTGTCAGTAGTCACACTGAGCTATGTTCAGATGTCACAATTCCATCAGCATTAGGAAGGAACATAATTGCTTTAGCATCCACATGCATATAGGATTATGACAGGATTACTTTCAATAGCTGGTAGTATGAACCAATCAGAAAATGAAATTATAAAAGCCTTCATGAAAATAATTAGAAAAGTGACTCAGACAGACCTGGTGAACTGTGGACTAGTCCTTTGGGATTGTGCAGTAATATATGGCAGGGAGAAAATATATGGCTTAAGAACAGTAGTCAGAGAAATGGCTGGTTTGGGGCATAGTGTTTCCAGCAGTGCCACGTGCTGGTTTGCTCTAAAGTACAGCTGATCAGAAGACCTACATTTCCCCCACAAAAGGTTAATTGGAAAAGTTAAATATTCTGACTAAAAAACATTTGCTTTGCATAGGAAATTATGAAATGAAACAAAAGACTCTTGTTTCATCTCAACAATTTCAACTAAAATTGGGGGGGAGGGAGGGGTAAATGGGGGAGATTGGTGGGGTGG
>QEPC01006783.1:24125-34982 GCA_003113815.1 Sphenodon punctatus | reverse complement strand
CCCCGACCACCACACCCTCGCTGTGACCAGGCCCCGCTCTCCTCCCAGAGCCGGATACAACCCAGGAGCCCCAGTGCCTGGTCCCCCCGTGTTAGCCCACAAAACTCAATGCCTATGAAAGCCAGTTTGTTGCCAGGCTCAGTGGATCCAGATCCCTCCGGTGTCTGTCACAGGGAGGGGTCGGGTGCAGGGGCTGAGTCTGTCCATTGAGCCCAGGAGTCCTGGCTCTCCTCGCCAGGTGGCTCCCCAGGTGAACCATCTGTCGCTGGGAGAGACAAGCAGCACATCAGGAGCGAGTGTAAGACGGGGCTGTGGGCAGGCGGGAGATCCCAGTGCCGGCCCAGGAGTGTCTGGTCCCCGGCGCCAGCACCCCGAGTCCACAGAGGATTCATCCCCGGCGATAGCCAAGGCAGTTTGTGGTGTTGCTGGTAGTCATGCCATGTGCTAGCGGGGGCACCACCGTGCATTCTGGGGAGCCTGGGTCAGGGGTACGGAGCTGGGCACAGCAGGGATCCCCGTGTCTCTCGGACGAGGGCCCTTGCTTAGAAGCTTCTCAGCGTTCCCCTGCGCGCTGACAGGAAGCACTCCCTCCCTGTAGCGCTAGGGGGGAGCCCCCGCCCAGCTCAGTGGCTAAGGGGGCTCAAGGCTCACAGGCAGCCGGTCGGAAGAGTGGGGACTGGTGCAGGGGGCGGCCCCCAAGCGGAGGTTCCGGGGGTGCTCTGGCCCCACAGTGAGCAGTGACCTTGAGCGTGTGTGGAAGGGCGGGGGTGCTGCATGTTTGGATGTTGTCACTGCGGATGATTCACGGCAGCGCGCGCATCCTCTCCTGCATCTATTCCCGCCTGACACGCCCGCCTTGCTAGCTGTGAATTATGGCTGCCGTAAACCCGCTCATTGTCTACAGCACGCGCTGTGCCTGGCCTGTCTGATCACGCTCTCTCAGTCCTCAGTGGGTGGCCCCAGTCTGCCTCGCCCCAAACCCTCTGTGGGGGGCCCCTGGCCCGCCTCGCCCCACGCTCTCGCCCTTGGTGGGGGCCCCTGGCCCGCCTCGCCCCACACTCTCGCCCTTGGTGGGGGCCCCTGGCCCGCCTCGCCCCACACTCTCACCCTTGGTGGGGGCCCCACGGCCTGCCTTGCCCCACGGTCTCACCCTTGGTGGGGGCCCCACGGCCTGCCTTGCCCCACGGTCTCACCCTTGGTGGGGGCCCCACAGCGTGCCTTGCCCCATGCTCTCACCCTTGGGGGGGCCCCACGGCCTGCCTCGCCCCATGCTCTCACCCTTGGTGGGGGCCCCACGGCGTGCCTTGCCCCACGCTCTCACCCTTGGGGGGGCCCCACGGCCTGCCTCGCCCCACGCTCTCACCCTTGGTGGGGGCCCCACGGCCTGCCTCGCCCCACGCTCTCACCCTTGGTGGGGGCCCCACGGCCTGCCTCGCCCCACACTCTCACCCTTGGTGGGGGCCCCACGGCCTGCCTCGCCCCACACTCTCACCCTTGGTGGGGGCCCCACGGCCCGCCTCGCCCCAAACCCTCGATGGGGGGCCCTTGGCCCACCTCGCCCCAAAGGAGCTCCAGTCTCATTGCAGACGTCACACCTGGGCCTCACGTCCCTGCTCTGCCGACAGTGATTTGGGAGGGCCCTCACACTGGCATCATGCCCCACGAGATTGGGAGAGTGCTCTTGTGCTAATGCCGGGCCCTGGTTGCTTGGGGGGATGCCCTGTGCTGGCATCACGCCCCACATGGATTCAAGGTGCCCCATAGCTGGTACCAGGCTCCGGTCCTTTGGGAATGCCCTCGTCTGGCACCAGGTCCCTTGGATTGAGGGGGAGCTCCCGTGCAGACATAGCCCTACTGGTTTGGGGGTGCCCCCTAGCGGAACTCGGCCCTGACAGTTAGGGGGTGCGCCGTGCCAACGCCAGGCCCTGGCTGTGCCCACGGTAAGCAGCGCTCTGCCGTGTCAGCAGGAGGGGATTAGGGGGTCTGAGCACAGCCGGCAGCACAGCAGGCCCGACAATTAATTACACGGCAAAGCCCTCGGGATGCCGCTGTGCTCATTAGCGTTAGCGACGGGGGCCCAGATGGGCTGGGGCCATATGGATCATTAGGGAGATGCCACAACTCGCTCCTCGCCCCTCAGCAGGGCACAGGTCTGGGCAGCGGGAATGAGCCGGGGTGGGGGAGGGGGGAATGATCATGGGGAGGCATCCAGCTGTGGCTGGGCCTGTCGCTGTAGTCAGGGGGGCAAACAGCTGGAAGTGGAGTCCTGGCTGTGGATGTGTGTGACTGTGTCAGTGTGTGCGTGTGTATATGTGAGAAAGAGAGAGACACTCGGGTGTGGGTGAGATAGTGCAAGTTTGTGTGTGAGAGAGAGACAATCCGTGTGTGCGCGTGTGCACAAGTGTGCGTGTGTGTGAGAGTGTCACGGGGACAAGAGTGTGTGAGAGACAGTCTGGGTGTGTACAAGTGTGCGTGTGTGTGAGAGAGGCACATTGTGTGTGTGTGACCATGGGAGATAGCACGTGTGTGTGTGTGTGTGTGTGTGAGAAAGAGAGAGACAGTCTGGGTGTGGGTGTGATAGTGCAAGTTTGTGTGTTGTATGCATGTGTGTGTGAGAGAGACAGACAGTCTGGGAGTGTGCATGCACAAGTGTGCATGTGTGTGAGAGAGGCACACTGTGTGTGTGTGTGACCATGGGAGATAATCCAAGTGTGTGTGTGTAAAAGAGTCCGGTATGTGTGAGACAGTGGATCTGAGTGTGCAACTTTGTGAGATCTGAGTGTGTGTGTGATGGAGATTCTGTGCGTGTGTGCTGCAGTGATCTCCCAATCTCCCCCAGCCCGTCTGCCGCCCTCCCCTGTGCTGCCTCCTGAACAGCTGGCGCTGCTGTTCCCTGTGGGGGCGCAGACCGCTGTGCTCTCCTGGGCGGGGGGGGGGGGGGCTGCGCATCAGTGCAACGTGCCCCTGGCCCTGTGTGCCAGGATGCCGCAATGGGGGCATCTTTCAAGTCCCCGTGACTAATCCTGAGTGTGTGTACAAATGTGTCCCATGCTCCCTGGTGTGCGAGCCTGCAGAAAGGGTGCTTGGGTGGGACATGGAGCTACAGCAGATGTCCCCACCCCCGGCCAGGTACAGGTGCTGGGAGTGTGCGGAGCCATCCTGCTGTGTGAGTGGGGGACTCTGTGTCAGTGTGTGTGCAGGGGGCTGGAAGTGTGTGTGTTAGTGGATGTGCGTGTGTGCAGGGGGCTGGAAGTGTGCAGCGGAGAGAGCAGTGTGTATGCAATGGGGCAGATATGCATAGGGGTCACTGTGTGCCCCTGTGTGTTCAGGGAGGGTGTGAGGGTGAGCTTGCGAGTGTGGGCAGCACACGTGCAATGGTGCCAGCATCTACAGGGGTAACCATGTGTCCTTGTGTGCTGAGATGGTGAGTATTGGAGTGAGCTGCAGAGAGTGTGTTCTGCATGTGTGCAGGGGTCATCGTGTGCCCGTGTGTGCCGGGGGTGGGTGTGGGTGTGTGTGCAGTGCGTGTGCAATGGTGCAGACACATGCAGGGTAATTGTGTGCCCCTGAGTGCTGGGTATTAAGGTATTGCTGGGGGGGTGCAGTGAGTGTGCAATGGTGCAGACGGGTAATTGCATGTCTGTGTGCTGGGGTGAAAGTATTGCTAGGTGTGTGTGCAGTGAGTGTGCAATGGTAAAGACACGTGCAAAGGAAATTGTGTGCCCCGGTGTGCTGGGTGTGAAGGTATTGCTAGGGCGGTGTGTGGAGCGAGTGTGCAATGGTGCAAAAATGTGTAGAGGTAATTGTAGGCCCATGTGTGCTGGGGGTGATTTTGCAGCGAGTGTCCAGTGTGGCAGGCATGTTCAGAGGTAATTGTGTGCCCCTCTGTGCTGGAGTGTGTGTGTGCAGCGAGTGTGTAATGGTGCAGACATGTTCAGAGGTAACTGCATGCCCCAGTGTATTGGGGGTGAGTTTGTGCAGCGAGTGTGCAATGGTGCAGGCACGTGCAGGGGTAATTGTGTGCCCCTGTGTGCTGGGGGGTGAGTGTGCAGCGAGTGTGTAATGGTGCAGGCACACGCAGGGGTAACTGTGTGCCCATATGCTGGGGGTGAGTGTGCAGCGAGTGTCCAGTGGGGCAGGCACATGCAGGGGTAATTGTGTGCCCCTGTGTGCTGGGGTGAGTGTGTGCAGTGAGTGTGCAATGGTGCAGGCACATGCAGGGGTAATTGCATGCGCCTGTGTACTGGGGGTGGGTGTGCAGCGAGTGTGCAATTGTGCAGGCATGTGCAGGGGTAATTGCGTGCCCCGGTGTACTGGGGGTGAGTGTGCAGTGAGTGTGCAATGGTGCAGGCATGTGCAGGGGTAATTGCGTGCCCCTGTATGCTGGGGTGAGTGTGTGCAGCGAGTGTGCAATGGTGCAGGCACATGCAGGGGTAATTGCGTGCCCCGGTGTACTGGGGGTGAGTGTGCAGCGAGTGTCCAATGGTGCAGGCACGTGCAGGGGTAATTGCGTGCCCCTGTATGCTGGGGTGAGTGTGTGCAGCGAGTGTGCAATGGTGCAGGCATGTGCAGGGGTAATTGCGTGCCCCGGTGTACTGGGGGTGAGTGTGCAGCGAGTGTCCAATGGTGCAGGCACGTGCAGGGGTAATTGCGTGCCCCTGTATGCTGGGGTGAGTGTGTGCAGCGAGTGTGCAATGGTGCAGGCACATGCAGGGGTAATTGCGTGCCCCGGTGTACTGGGGGTGAGTGTGCAGCGAGTGTCCAATGGTGCAGGCACGTGCAGGGGTAATTGCGTGCCCCTGTATGCTGGGGTGAGTGTGTGCAGCGAGTGTGCAATGGTGCAGGCATGTGCAGGGGTAATTGCGTGCCCCTGTATGCTGGGGTGAGTGTGTGCAGCGAGTGTGCAATGGTGCAGGCACATGCAGGGGTAATTGCGTGCCCCGGTGTACTGGGGGTGAGTGTGCAGCGAGTGTCCAATGGTGCAGGCACGTGCAGGGGTAATTGTGTGCCCCGGTGTACTGGGGGTGAGTGTGTGCAGCGAGTGTGCAATGGTGCAGGCATGTGCAGAGTTAATTGTGTGCCCTGGTGTGTTGGGGGTGAGTGTGCAACGAGTGTCCAATGGTGCAGGCACGTGCAGGGGTAATTGTGTGCCCCGGTGTACTGGGGGTGAGAGTGTGCAGCGAGTGTGCAATGGTGCAGGCATGTGCAGAGTTAATTGTGTGCCCTGGTGTGTTGGGGGTGAGTGTGCAACGAGTGTCCAATGGTGCAGGCACGTGCAGGGGTAATTGTGTGCCCCGGTGTACTGGGGGTGAGAGTGTGCAGCGAGTGTGCAATGGTGCAGGCACGTGCAGAGTTAATTGTGTGCCCTGGTGTGTTGGGGGTGAGTGTGCAAAGAGTGTCCAATGGTGCAGGCACGTGCAGGGGTAATTGTGTGCCCCGGTGTACTGGGGGTGAGTGTGTGCAGCGAGTGTGCAATGGTGCAGGCACGTGCAGAGTTAATTGTGTGCCCTGGTGTGTTGGGGGTGAGTGTGCAACGAGTGTCCAATGGTGCAGGCACGTGCAGGGGTAATTGTGTGCCCCGGTGTACTGGGGGTGAGAGTGTGCAGCGAGTGTGCAATGGTGCAGGCACGTGCAGGGTAATTGTGTGCCCCTGTGTGCTGGGGGTGGGTCTGCAGCAAGTGCCCAGTGGGGCAAGCGTGGGCCGTGGGTGTCTCAGCAGGAGCGGGCTCGGTGCAGCTTCTCCCCCACCTGGCACGGCCCCAGCTCCCCATCAGGGCGATGTGCGCTGACCGTGTGACGGGCCATGCTGCAGGCAGATGGGTGCAGCACACCCCCTTGCTGGAGCACCACGCGGCCTCATTACTCTCTGCAGCAGGGAACTGCCCCTGGGGCAGGCAAAGGGGCGGGGGGAGCCTGCTTGCCTGGGCGGGGAGCAGGTGCCCTGTGCTCAGCTCCTCCCCCGCCTGCAGCCAGGAGCGGGGCTCTCTCTCCGCCAGTGCCCCCCCCCCACCAGGAAAGAGCCGCCTTGCCCCTGGAGCAGCGCTGTGGGGTTGAGGGGTTGCTGCAGCGCACACATGACAAACGAGACAGACATCGCACTCTCAGGATTGGGTCCCTCGGCTTTTATTGCTTAGGGACTGGAACACGGGACAGTGGATCCAGATCTGCTCCTGTCCTGGAGAACCAGTAAGCCAGACCCTCCTAGCTAGCCGAGGTGGTTTGGAGGTCCTGTCCACACTAAGGGTCTCTTATACAGCCCAGGAGAGAGCTGCAAGTAATGGGAAGCGGGAACAAAGGAGAAAGAGAGGGGGCGACAAGAAGCTACTGGAATCCTACCTCCTTGGGAGGTGTGAATGGGCACTACAGGTGCAGAAACATTAAACAATGGACGCTCAAGCCAGGGAGGTGCCCATGGCCCCCTGCCCTTCCCTGTCACACTGCACCCCAAAGGCTGGGTCTCAGCCAGGCTGGTCTTGACAATGCCCTGATAGGAGTCTATCCCTCTGGCTGATGCATGGCTGGGGCTACCCACCATCTGTGCCCCACTGCCCAGCCATGCCAGCTCTGTCCCAATGAGTCCACGGCCACCCAAGGAGCAGTAGCAGAGATGCCTCCCCTCCCACTCCTGGCCAGCCCTGTGTGGGCAGAAGAGACCACAGCTCCCACCCCATCTCCCTACCCGGCCCCCTGGCTGGCCATCTGCAAGTCCCTTCAGCTCTGCTTGGGGGAGGGGGGCCCAAACTAGAAGAGGGCAGAGCTGGGCGACGCTCTGCCCCTCAGCCCCACCCCCATAGCCAGTCCCAGCGCTGTCCCTGCAGCTCCACAGGCTGCAGTCAACTTGGTCCTGGGTGCCGCATGCGCTGTAATGGTCACTCAGCCCCTCCCTACAACTGGGGCAGCTCTGCCTCTGCGCCCCCGCGGCGCTATCCCAGGGGCGGCTTTGCCTCTCCGCCCCCGCGGCGCTATCCCAGGGGCGGCTCCGCCTCTCCGCCCCCGCGGCGCTATCCCAGGGCGGCTCCGCCTCTCCGCCCCCGCGGCGCTATCCCAGGGGTGGCTCTGCATCCCACAGGCCACTCAGCATGGGGGATTCTCCCCTGGAGCACCCAGAACTGGCCTCTGCCCCACTCCTGCGAGACTCAGTGCCATCCTTACCCGTTGCTCGCACACTGTGGGGCTTGCCCGGGGGGGGGGGATGTGCTCCAGGTACTGAGCCCCAACCCCCCAGCGGCTGCTCCAAGCTCATACAGGAGCTCAGACCGACGGTCCCATGGGAAAGCAAGTCACTCTGCCCCACTGCCCAGCCCTGAACAATGCACTGAGGAACTGGGGCAGCCACATCCAGCACAGGGGCTGATCTAAGGGCTCATTCATCAGGCCCCCAGGGCAGAGATGCCAAATTCATCGACCAGTGTGCCGTCCACACGCCGGTGCTCAGCCCAGTGTTCCCCAGGCTGCACTGCCCCCACCAGGGAGGAAACACTCAATTCCAAAGGGGCTCAGATTGCCTCCATAGCAACTCTCAGGCACACAGCTGAGTCCCTGGGAAGTGCAAATCAAATGGATACCGCACCGCAGTGACATGGGCACAGCTAGGGCAGGCTCTCACCGAAGTCACCGAGCCCAGAGAGGAGCCAGGGTGCAGCCAGGGGGACAGAGACATTGTCACAAGGAGATACTGGGCTACAGGTCTAACAAATCTGTAAAAATAAAGGTTAAACATGTATGTAATGTAAAAGCTGAGAACTGGAAACTCACTTCATGCAACGGAGAGAGACAGAGCCAGGCCGAATGTGTATTCTGAGAAGCCTGGCAACACCTCTGCAGGAGCCAGACAGAAACCATTCAGTTGCAAATTGATCTCTTCCTGCCTACGTGAGGAGATGCACAGAGTCCTCCAGGTGGGAAAGACACACAAAGAAACTTGGATACATATAAAAAGGGGGGAGATCTTTTTCCCTAAGGCTCAGTTGGAAGAAGAAACTTTGCTGACTAACCAGCTAAGGACAAAAGCCCAGCTCCACTACATCGGGCTGAGAAACAGACTTCCGTGGGGTAAGATCTTAACCAGGGACTTACTCAGTACAGACTAGGTTTGCGTTATTTACTTTTGTTCTATTTGCCACTCTGCGTTCAAACTATCTTTGTTTATGTAATCAATAAACTTTCTTCTTTACTAAGAAGTGCTCTCTGTTGTCTCACATTGGGGAACACAGTCTGAGTAGCTTGTGCCCTCAAGCACTTGCGAACCCAGAGAGAGAGTCTGAGAACGGGAAGCCTCTGGGGCTTGGGTGACAAAAGTGTTGCCCCTTTGCAGGACTGAATCAGCCAGAGAGAGAACTGGTTCAGACAGGCTGCAGGTGAGGGAAACTGAGTCACCCAACCCAGAAAGGTGGGCTAGTGGACCCCAACCCCGTGACAGACATCCCCTGCCCCAGCATCTCCGATACGAGAAGCTCGAGGCAGAGATTCTGGACACCCCAGCAAACAGCCCCTGCCCCAGAGAGAGGCGTAGATCCTGCCACCAGGGAGGGTTGGGATGTGACAGCAACCCCCAGTCTAGGGAGAGGCAAGTCCCACCTGCCACAGACACTGGCTGGGGTTGCAGAGAACACGTCCTCTCACCGTGGCCACTCATTCCTCTAAACCTGTGTGACTGTCGCCCCCGAGCAGCCAGTCTCTGCCTGGGCAGCTACCAGGCCTGACGTCAGTCCTCAGCCCGACCCAACGAGGCTCCTTGCAGCCTCCTCAGCCACACGGCCTGCCCCAAATCTCCCAAAGCCACTCCAAACAAGGCCACACGTGACCACAAACCGAGGGGGGAGGGGAGGATGGCAGCCACGCCCAACGGGCACACCACTGCCCTGGCAGAACCCGAGCCCCCACGGTGGAATCGGGGCCCTCCAGAGTGAACCTGGCCAGCTCACCTGGGTGACCTTCTCGGTGACGTTGTGTGTGCGGTCCTTCAGCTTGCTGGGCGCGATGATCTCCTCGTTGGACGGCGACGTGATGAAGGCGTCTGCCTTGAAGTCCACAAAGTTGAGGGTGATCTGGGGGATCTTGCTGATGGTGCGATAACGCATCAGGTCCGAGTCGGACGTGGAGTTCAGCAGGTTGCTCCTCACGTTGTTCATGGCCCCTGCCGAGGAGAGAGGGCCCGTGAGGGGACCAGCAGGGGGCAGAGCACTCGGGGGAGGCAGCAGTTACCGGCCCCTCGCACCCTGCACCTGGCAACTGCCTTGGCTTTGCTGAGGAGCAACTGGCTCCACGCTGGCAGGACGAGGGCAGCGAGGGGGACGGGGACTGGAGGATCGGCTGAGACTCAGATACCTGCTTTGCTCACCGAGGGCAGGGGAGGATTAGCCTCCCTCACCAAACAGGCGAGTCCTGGGCTGTGTCTGAGCCTGGCTTTGGGAGACCAGAGGCCAGTCTGGGCACATGGTTTTGGGGGGCACTTATGCCTGATGAGCCCAGCACAGCGTCTGCACACCCACTATGTTGGGTTCTAAATGAGGGGTCCCCACTCGGGAAAAGGCCCTTGGAGCCATTGTGGACGATACACTGAAATCCTCAGCTCAGAGCGCGGTGGCGACGGCCGTCAGAAAAGCAAACAGAACGTTAGGAATTCTTCAGAAAGGGAGAGAATAAAACTGAAACGATCCTAATGTCACTATATAAACCTATGGTGCGACCGCACCTCGAATATCGTGGGCAGTTCTGGTCGCCCCATCTAGAGACAGTAGAAATAGAAAAGGTGCAGAGACGGGCTAAGGGGAACGGATCGGCTCCCCTATGAAGAGAGGCCGGGGCTCTTCAGCTTGGAGGAGAGATGACTCAGAGGGGATAGGATAGACGTTTATCAAATCAGGAGTGGGGTGGAACACGGAAATAGGGAGCGGTTATTTACCCTCTCAAATAGCACTAGAACTAGGGGACACCCCATGAAATTAAGTGGCCCCAGATTTAAAACATACAAAAGAAAGTATTTTTTCACTCATCTCAACTCTATCTCTCCACTCCTTCCCTCTCCCCCTCTGTTCGAGCTTGTCTCACCAACTGTCTCTCCGATATCTCCGTCTGGATGTCTCAACGCCAACTCAAACTGAACATGGCAAAACTGAACTGATCTTCCCTCCCAATCCTTCCTCTCCCTCTTCCCTGTGAATTGCCATTGACGGGGTCTCCATCCTCCCTGTACCCCAAACCCGCAGATTGGGCTTCATCTTCAACTCGCACCCTACCGTCAAACCCTACACTGACTGTGGCCAAATCCTGCCGTTTCTCCCTCACAACGTTGTCAAGATCCTCCCTTTTCTGTCTGTCTCCTCTGCCAAAACTCTCATCCACGCCCTAGTCACCTCACGCCTCGACTATTGTAACCTCCTCCTCGCTGGCCTTCCCCGCTCTCACCTTTCTTCCCTCATCTCTGTTCAAAACTCTGCTGCCAGGATCACCCACCTAGCCCGTTGCTTTGACCATGTGCAGCCTCTCCTCTCCTCTCTACACTGGCTCCCCCTTCCTGAGCGTATTCTGCACAAGCTCCTAGTCTTCACCTACAAAGCCCTTCACAACCTTGCTTCCTCCTACCTCTCTGCCCTGATCTCCCTCCGAACCCGTTCTAGCACTCCGCTCCTCTTCCATCCCCTCCCTCACCCTCCCCTGCTCCCCCAACTGCCTTCGTCCCTTCTCCCTCGCTGCCCTGCATGCCTGGAACTCCCTCCCTGCCCTCGTCCGCCTGGCCCCCTCCCTTCGTATCTTCAAGTCCCTCCTCAAAACCCACCTCTTCCGCTCCGCCCTTCCTAACTCCTGCTAATCATCCCCACCCAGGATTATCCCCCACCTGTTATCTGTAAACTCCCA
>QEPC01006781.1:838457-871454 GCA_003113815.1 Sphenodon punctatus | reverse complement strand
TCAAAATGGGTAATAATTGTCGCACTCAGCGGGGGTCCAGTATGCTATTGTAGGTTAAATAGGTTAGAATAGGATAAAATGAGTCATCTCCTTAAGAGATGGGGAGGTGACACCCAGTGCCAGGCGCAGGCAGCACGCACTGGGGTTATTACCTAGGGAGGGGTACTGCAGTTGGGTCAGTAAGTACATGCACTGTCTGCTGACTTAGCAGGTACTCACTTCCTTACTCAAGACCACAGTTGGGAAGCTCCCCTCTTTTCGGCCAGAGCCATGGTGCTGTCGAAGGGGAGCCTGGTTGTTGAGGGTGCTGGCACGGGATGGCACATCCCGGTTAAAACCCGAGTTAATAAGTATTGAATAGATAACATACTGGACCCGTATTGCTTGTGCAATCACCCACCGTCCTTGATAATTGATTTGAATAAAGAGTGCGGCCTGATTTAAACCAGCTGATGGTCTCTGTGTCTCATTGGGGGGGGTGTGGCGACAAAGGAGACAGTGGGAAAGGCTTACTTTGAGCATGGTAGTGGGGGGTAATGGTGTTAGGCCCCAGGTGGTGGTGGGCCTTAGAAACAGCATTTGTGGTGATGGTGGTTTACTCCCAAATCTTATCCCAATGTGCTAGTTTCACCACCGCTGCTTTCCCATCACCATCATTCTATCAGGCCCCAGGTCTCAAACCTCTAGCTGCGGGGGTTTGGAGCACCGCCCCAGCAGCTAGCACCGCCACTCAGGCCTGACTTCAGCCCACTTCTCTCTTCTCCTCCTGTTTCTCCTAACCCTTGCCATGCCACACCCATTCCCAGCTGTGTCCCATTGCCCCAGTCCTGCTTGGCTACCAGTCAATACATAAGGCCTGCTGGTAGCCACAGGACGTAGGGTGGAGCAACTGCTCCTCTCTGTGTTTGTTCTGTGTTGCATGTGTTCCAGACTTGTTTCTAGCCCCTTATTGCTCTAGTTATGTGTTCCCTAGCCTTGATATTTTGTACCGTTTTAGCTTCCAGGTTCCCTGTTCCCGCTTGCTTCAGGCCCTTGTACCCCTCCCTCAGGTCTCCTTGCTTCCAGACCCTTTGTTCCCCTGGCTTACATTTATTTATTTAAAACATTTTTACCCTGCCCCTCCTGTCACTGGCAGCCTGGGGTGATTAATAAAATCATCCATTCTTGAGTCCTTGTTCTCTGTTCCTTCCTGGACCTCAATGATGAGCTGTATCCTCTCTGAGACTGGCACGGCCAGTTCTATGTTAAGAGCTTCACTCCCCCTCCGATTGGAGAGCGATGGAGAGGTTTTCCCTTCCCTTGTGGCTATCCAGCTCTACGTCCCACATTGCCCCCTCCCAGGTTCAGTCCTCCCCTTCAGCCTCCCTGTGCCCCAACCCTCATGCCTCTGACACAATCACTGACTCCAGGTAAGCCCTGCCCTCCACCTCCAGTAACCTCCCCATAGCCACTATACCAGCAAGGAGCTTTTCCATCTTCTTCACGCACAAACTTTATGGGCAAACAAGGAGAAGCAATTGGGTAGCAAACACGTGAACAGGCATAACAATCCACTACATGTTTCCTACCCAAACGAGTGGGTGTAGCATTACATCTGGTAACACATTCTGTTTTCCTAGGTTGCATTACACAGCACAGTGCCCAAATCTGGCTAGCCCCCAGGAGTAATTGTTTAAACATCTTTATTTATTTTATTAAAGGAAAATCAAATGGTACAGTATATCAATTTGTATTTAGGAGAATAAAGTGAAAAAGTTTAAATACTGGAAAAACCTGTGTCTCTTCCATATCTAAAATGGATAACTGTTGCTGACTGTCTCCTAACAACAGTGGCACTAGGTATTCATTTATCTATCCTAATTGTTCAGATATGCTAGAGAAGAATTACTTTTTCAGTGACAGGTTTGATATGCTGGAACTTGGACTTTTTTTGTATATCTTGTTTTAGGGATGGGGATTTCAGTTTTGGATAGAACTGAAATTGTCCAAAAATGGCCGTTTTGGATTAATCTGAAATTTCTGAATTTTTTGATTCAGGCATTTTGGTTCTTTTACATTGATTTTGATTTTATTTTATTTTTTGCATTGCACTGGTTTCATTTTTTTTTTAAATTGCAGCTTGTTCCCATTGACTTCAATGGTAGAAAAAGATCCAAAACTGAAAAATCTGAAACCGAACCAAAATCCAAAATTCATAAAGAACCCAAATTGAAAAATCCAAAATTGAAATCACCCCTGGAGTCCCATCCCTATTTTATTTCCTAACTTTGGTTCTCTAACTACATTGGTCTGAATAATAAGTGAACCTTCTGCAATGATTGCATACCCTTGAAAAGTTAACAGAAATTTAAAACAAAAAATTTGCAAGCAATAATGCCAAGCACAAAATTTACCTTTTGTTTCTGATTTTGGTGGAGGGAAAAATCAGAACTACTTAAGTTAACACTGGTATGAAAAAGAACAGATTATTTCCAAAGTTCTCCCTTCTCTGTAATGCTCCCAGTAGGTTTTTAGATATTAACCAGAAGTTTGACAAAGAATATTGATACATGACAAGGAACTTACCAAGTCTGAAAGCAAACTGGCCATCTTCAATCTCAGTGCTCTCAAGTGCACTTTGTCTGGGTGGTTATGGCAGATTTCTTTTGAAGAAACAATCTTATTTCAGTCTTCCTTTACTAACCTGTACCCACTGAGAAAAGATTGTATGTTGGGATTAGAGATGAATTTGACTTTGTACTGTTTGCTTTCCATGAAATTCTCCCATTGGATAAAGCTTAAGCACAGTTAAAATAGCCCTGATATTTATTCTGTCGTTTAGTCCCTTCTTGTAGGGACGCACAGAAATGTGTACAAAGTGAGTACCCTCACCCATCACTTTAATAATAAAAAGTCCAAATTTTGGATTTGGATCTAAGTTGGTGATACAAAAGTCACCCTCATTTGCTTCTGTCAGAAGCATGTTCCAGAAAATGCAGAAGTAAATTAATAAGCGTATTAAGTGGCTATAAAGAGTGATGCTTCAGATCTGGATGAAAACCAACTGGCCAAAGCTGAACCCTGATGAGACAGAAGTGATGCAAAGAGGACATTGGGAAGACTTAATAAGTAACCACGACCGCATGATCATCCTCACTTTTTCAGCTCCTCTTTTATTGCAAAACCTGTTTTCAGTTCATAGGCCCACCTGGATTTTTTCTATGCTACTCGTTTTTTCAAATAGCAGTATCTCCCAAACATATTTTTTTGCAGCTAGATCTTGCCTATAAACTGTCTTCAGTCCTACCAGAGGCTGACAACCACTGCAGAGCCACACACCACATTTGGATGGATTGTCTGCAGGAATGACATAAGGAAACACTCACCTGATTAGAAATGTGACAGTGCATCTGCTAAAAGAGAGCGTGAGAGAGCGGCATGAGATGTGCAAAGCCTAGTTTGGGGGAAAGCGGGGCTTACCAGAGTTCAGCCCCGGGAATTAAATGAAAGGGGGAGCTGAGCCCTGAGAAATATACCCAGTAGGAATGTGCAACCCAAGGTGTTTTAAGACCAGGAAAAGGCTGATATTGACCATTTCAGAGTTGGAAACATGGGGCACGTTGCTTCTGGCTTCATGGGGAATTATTGCATCGAGGGTTTTTTGTAAACCTGGTTCTTGTGTGTTTGGCCAAAGTCGGCCTGGTTCCCCCGCCAGGCCGCCTCAGGGTGCTATACTCCAGCCCCTCACGAGACATTAAGGAATTTAAATAGTGTCCAGGTAACGGAGCAGGCATCCTCTCCTCCCTCTATGGAAATAATTAAAGAGAAGACTGGGTACCCGGTACAGACAGAAGCCACTAGATCCTGCTTGGAGCCCATGGTAATCTCCAATAATAGCCCTAATCATCCTTCCCCCGTACCCCTAGTTGACTACTGCAAAGTAGGCCTTCTAACGACTAAACAATTGATACCTCGGCGTTCTCTTGCGAGGGACCCTCAAAATTCCTGGGGGTCTCAGCAGATTGGTCAAAATGAGGACTTACAGGGTGTGGGACTGAAATTCTTGGTTCATATGCCCTCTGACAGGGGACACAGTGTGTCTTCCAGCCACTTCCAGCCCCGGTGCTGCCCTATAGTACTGAGCCCACATTTGCCGAAGCATCTGTCTATGCTGCAATCAGGATTCCGCCCACCCCCCACCCCCCGTGGAGCCTCGTTACTGGAGGAACTTAGGGCGGTAGATCCCATATGTAGGATAGCTGTAGCTAGATTTCCTAATTCCAAGCAGGGACTGGCCCGAACCCAATATCCAACTACTTGTAAATCTGCAGGTCATGCCTAGGCGGATCTAAGCTCGTCATCAGCCTCAGTTTCTCTGGTGGCAGGAACCTCCTTTGGGGGGGAGCTTGCTGCTGCTTCTTCCTCCTAGGGGCTTCAAGCAGCAGGGGGAAAAGAGCTGCTTTTTGGGGCTCTCTTTGGATCCCTCAGCAGTGTCAGCTGCCCATTCATCAGACCTAGTGGCTGTGGGCTTCAGTCCAGCCCCCAGTCAGTCTAGCTCCTTACAACTATTGGATAAAGAGTTAGCCAAACAACTGTACATATGTTCATGGAATATAGCTGGTTGGGATAGGCATAAGAGTGACCCTGATTTTTTGGCTTTCATCAGTGACTACCAGATTGTCTTACTTCAGGAGACTTGGGCCACCACGCCTTATGCCTAGAGGGCTATAGGGCATATGATCTGCCAGCAGTTAAATACAATTCCAGAGGTCGTGCCTGTGGGGGGTTGGGGTGCTTTATTGCTGAGGGCTTACCCCTCGCAGATTTATATCCCATTAGTGACTCTTAGATAGCTCTGGGCTTTGTTGACAGAATTCGATCTCTGACCTTGGTCATATTGACTGTTTACATTCCCCCTAGTAATGCAGGTTCATTCAGGAGGGTTTCTTGGGATAATCTGGAATCTCTCCTGGAGCAGCTTAGCCTTAAATACTCTCAGGCTCTCTTTGTACTAACGGGGGATTTCAATGCAAGGCTGGGGGCCAACCATTCAGCCATGAGTCCCTATGCTAGTTCGGTTCCAGATGATCCATTTGGTCTTCTTAACCCCAGGAAGTCCAAGGACTCCCAGATCAATTCTTCAGGGATTAAACTTGCCAATTTAGCAGCCTCCTTCAATGTATATACTCTTAATGGATCCGGGTTTAATGACTCGGAGGGAGAATTCACGGATCTGGGGCCCTTGGGCTCCAGTGTTGTGGATCTTGCTCTGGTGACCCCAGCAGTGTTACCTTATCTTCTGGATTTTACAGTGGGCCAAGGGTTAGTTGGTTATCATCTCCCATTACCCCTCTCCCTAGCTTTGGATTATCGTAGCTCAGGTGACGTGTAGCCCTCGGATTTGGAGGTCTCTCAATTAGCTATATTGAGGGCTCCCCATTGGGGTGACTCCCTGGAGGTTAATATAGCTGGTTACATCAATCAGCCCTCTATGCAGCAAATTAGAGATGGTTTGCTCTGCTCTACTAACCTGGAGGACACTTTGGAGCTATATGATCTGCTTAACACGAAATTGTCTGAATTCCTTCAAATACAGCCCCCCGGCTCTTTGACTCCAGGAGTGGGAGTCAGTGGTTTGATAAGGAATGCAAGCGGGCACATGCCAAAGTGAATCAACTTTACCATAGGTACAGGAGGGAATCATCTCATAGTCCCCCTATAGAGTATTTGGATGCCAAAAGATCCTACAGGCAACTGCTAAGGGAGAAAAAGAGGTTATTTGGGGAAAGGCAGTGGTCAGCTCTCATTCAGGTGGTTGACCAAAAAGACGCTACCCAATTCTGGCGCTTAGTAAATTCTGTAACTTGTAGGATGGGGAGATCTGTAGCCAGTACTATCCAGCCATCCACATGGGCTGAGTACTTTCGTAATCTATTTGGCAGGCAGGCAGATGATTTCCTGCCTTTCCAGTGTGACAGCGGCTTGGATTACTATCCATGGCCACCTGTGCCAGAGCCAGAGAGAGAGGAGCTGATAGATTCCTTCCACAGCCAGAAGGCCCCAGGCCCGGTCTAAGTTCACATCGAATTTTTTAAAGCCCATAGTCATGGTGGATTCCTCTTTTACCTAAGCTTTTCACTGCAATTAATCATATGGGAAGGATTCCCATCCAGTGGTCAAAGGCAATAGTGATTCCCATCTGCAAAAAAGGACAGCGGTTGGACCCGGCTAATTATCGTCCGATCAGCCTCCTTTGCGTGGTTGGGAAGGTATATGCAAAAGTCCTCCTTGCAAGACTTACATCCTGGATGAGCCAGGAAAAGATCATTCATGCAGAGCAAGCTCACTTCCAAGCAGGTCACTTTACTTTAGAGCAATGTTGCTTGTTGGATTATTTAGTCAGCAAGTACCGGGCCCGGAATCACTCCTTTTTTGTGGCCTTCTTAGATCTGAAGGCCGCGTTTGATTCCCTAGATATAAATATACGCTGGGACAAGCTTAGAAGGTCTACAATAGATGGAAGGCTTCTGTGACTGATCCAATTCTTGTACTCTGGCTCCTCCCTTGTGGTAAGGGTAGATCTAGATGGCCATGTGACAGACCCAGTTCCCATCCAGCGAGGCGTTAGACAGGGTTGCGTCCTTGCGCTGGCTCTTTTCAATTTCTACATAAATGACAGTATTCCTGAAATGTCTAATTCGGTACATTTTCCTCCCGAAGTTGCAACTAGGTCTGTAGGGTGTCTCTTGTACGCCGACGATGTCGCCCTCCTTTCCCAAACCCGTACCGGACTTATGAGACAGATGTGGGCCTTCTCGAACTACTGCAAATCTAATAAATTAACAATAAATTACTCGAAATTCAAAGTCCTGGTATTCACCAATAGAAGGAAGGTCTACAGTTGGGAGATAGGGGGCCACACAATTCAACAAGTGACCTCCTACCGGTATTGGGGACTGCTCTTCCATTAATCTGGTAGCTGGAGGGAGCATGTTTCGGAGGTAATTCTGGCAGTTAAGGGCCCCCTGTATGCCCTGCTCAGCTTTTTCACCAGGCAGGGCAGAGATTCCATCTCTTCAGCCCTACAGGTATTCAACTCTAAAATTGGTGGGCAACTACTATATGGAGCCGAATTGTGGGCCATATTTTACGCCCACCGATTAAATCCAATCCAGGCTAAATTTCTCTCAGCCTTACTTGGCAATCCAATTGGTATCCCCCAAGCCATGGGGATTGTCCTAGTTGGAACTAGGACAGAAAGGCTGGGCCCAACTAGCCATTGAATCTGCCTTAAAATTCTGGTGGAAAATCCACTATATCTGTACCTCTGAGCTCGTTAAAGAGATGCTGAAGGATGCATGGGTCAGTCCCTGGCAACAGAAAATTTACTCTTATCTACGCTCCATAGGACTCTCAGTTGAGTACCTGGGACATAAAACAACAGGAGTGATTTGGAAAGAAATCCAGATAAGATCAAACGATATCAATAGGCAGACAGAAATAGCTGCCATTAACTTCTCTCCTCATGTTAGCTCCTACTTGACATGAATGCCTGCTCAGGGACAGATCCCCACCTATCTGGGTGCCCCTATTACAATGAGAGCCAAGAGGCTCATCTTTAGGGCCCGTGCAAATTCCCTCCCCTCCTGGGTTCTTGAGGGGCGGATTCAAGGAACTCCCTTCTTGGACAGGGACCATTCAGTGGTCGAGACAGTTTCCCACATTTTTTTCTCGTGCCATCTCTATGACTCCTTGAGGGAAAAATACTTGCTGCCATTTACTCAAAGGTTTCCGGATGCTTCAATAGAGCTCTTGTTATGTTTGTTGTTAACCAGCACTTCATCTCAGGATATAAAAGATACTGCATCCTATATTACGCAAGGGGTAAAGTGCTGCCGACATAAGCCCCGAGAAGGGCAAGGCTAAATTTTCATTTATACCTGCCCACCACCAGGGGCCAAGTGCTGCCACCACAATTCCCAAGAAGGGCAAGACTTGCTCCTTTTCCTTGCTATATACAGGGGTTAAGTGCCGCCAACATAAGCCCCGAGAAGGGTACGGCAGTTCTATTTGAAGTAGATTACCCCTGAGGGTTGAGTGCTGATCTGCGTAACCCCTGGGAAGGATAAGGCTGGAAGTGAGCTTGCAGCTGAGGGGTCCTCATTATGGGCCGGGTTTACTCACCCAAGGATGAGTTATACCCAAGTAAGCTTCCTTTTCAATTAGGCTATAGCAGGTGTTAGCTTACACTCATAGTCCATAGGAACCAATACACATTATTTTATTTCTTGTAATTGTTATATGATATTGTTATGTATTGCTTTTTCGCTTACCCTTATTTTGTATTTATACTTGTTACGACCTATGGTCAAACAACAAACAACAGCAACTACTACTACTATACCCAGTAGGAGTGTGCAGCCCGAGGTGTTTTAAGACCAGGAAAAGGCTGATATTGACCATTTCAGAGTTGGAAACATGGGGCACGTGGGAGAGGGAGACGTTTTGTGTTGCATGGTGGACTTGTGTTTTCCTCCTTCAGCATTCTTGGCAATTGTTTTGTTTGTAGTCTCCCACTGCAGGCTTAGCTTTGTTCTACTATTCCATTATAAACAGCCAGAAGTATAATAATACACAACTACTTTCCTTTCATTTTGTATCCTGGAATTCCCCATCCCCCACCCGCTTTATGCTGTGATAATCCCAGAAGCCAATAATTTGACGATGATGAGTTCTTTGTTGATCCTTCATGCAAGCTACATGACTTCATAAAATTTGGTTTCAACTGCTACCGTTGCCTAACTGTAAAAAGTAATAGCCATGGGGTAACTTTTGAAGCCACTGGTAATGAACCACCAGTGAAGAATATTTATAAGATGGAGAATACAAAATTAGTTTTATGTCATAAAGTGGCAGATGTCATTTATTGGTGGAATAAGAGATCCCTGATTTTCTTTGTTAGAACAAGAGGCCTGTCAGGAATGGTAGCCGCAGCAGAACTTGAACCAGCCCTTGTGGCACATCTTCTTCCAGGTAGCGAACTTACCACATTGCCATGGCTGCCTACAGTATAGCTCTTGTTGGCTAATCAGCTTCCTGCCCGGGGGGGACTGAATCTGTGCAGTGATTGGCTCAAGACCCTCCTGACCCCTATTTAATTTCCTAAGTCAGCCAAAACCCTTGTACAAAGCAACAAGGCAGTTGCTTGGCTGTGGCTCTGCTGGTCTCTTGTCTTGCCTTGCTCTGTGGCTTTTGGCTTTATTGATTTCTGGTTCTGGCTCTCTCATTTGGCTTCTTTGCCAGCTTCTGATTACTCAACTTGTCTCTCCCTGTTCCTGACTGTGCACAACTCACCCCTTGTGACCTGATGACCTCTCAGATGGATCCTCGTGATTGCGGACCAGGCTCACCCCAGACCACATCTCCTGCCATGCCCAATTACCCTGCCTTCCAGGGAAATGATTTTGGGGACACTCACATATTTTGTAAAATTAAACAACTTAAGTGCTTTTGTTTACTGAATGGTATCTTGATAAGCTTACTTAGTGGTTGGTCCATTGATTTTCCTCCCTTTTATTGATGGCTTCTAAGCTCTGGACTTGGGGTCACAGCAGTGCAAAAAGCAAGAAGCATTTAGCGAATTGCATGAGTTTATCTGGGGGAAGATATGTGTAGCAAAGAACAGCATGTGACTGCATTATCAGTTTTCCTGTTGCTTGGGGAGAAACGCTGCCCCCCCGGTACTTAAATGACTTTTAGACAGCAGAAAGTCACTCATCTTAAAATGAAACTTGACAAACATGTTCTGAGAAAATCCCAGCTAAATATTTAAAGCACTACTTCGTTTGTTTATGTGGTTATTTTGGCACTCTACACAGAAGAGAAGGTTGGGAGCCCGGGAGGAATATACAGAAGCAGAAACACTAGTGGCTAAGCAAGGTGAACATAATTTTATTGCAATAAAGCTGAAACCATCAGCTACAATAGCATCTCCTGGTTCTTCCTTAGGTAGGACCCTACTTACTCTACAGTTCTTTTCTTAACCATCAGTTTCTCTGATTGTCCTGTAGTTTATCCAATAAAGGGGGAAAATCTCCCAGCCAAACTGAAGAGACCTATTTGTCTCCTTAGTCATGCACTCTTGGGTGGGTCTTCCTCTTTTTCCCCTCTGTAAACTCGCTTTTCAGAGTAGAGCAGCTGTTTTCTCAGATTAAAACCACAATGAGCAAGTTGCCCACAAAGATGAACTATGGGTAATTTCAGAAGTTACGGGATTACAGTCATCCACCCTGAATCACAGTGGATTCAGGGTGGTGGCCATGATCCCGTGAACATCTGTTTGAGCCCTGCCAGATGTTCACCATGGTGAATTTCTGGCGGGGTTCAAAGCGAACCACGGTTCTGGAGGTGAGGCTGGCCTCAGCTCCAGAACTGTGGTTATGTTGGCCACGATCCGGGACGGAGCTGACAATGGCCGTGATGCACGTCTGCTTGCCAGCTCAGGCCCCAACCATAGGACAGGGTTGGGCACAGCGGCCTCATTGGCTGCTATGCCTGCCCATCTCCCCGTGGGCAGGCGGCCGAGGGAGCGCGGGGGGGGGCAGGGCTGAGCAGACGCATGTTGCGCCGCGCAGCCCTGCCCCCCTCCCCGATCCCCCTCAGAGATCAGGCCGGCATGTCTAAAGGATGGCTGGTCTGATCATGGACTGGGATCCGAGACGGGTGTTGGTTATTATCGTTAAAGCCCTATACGGCCTGGGCCCCGCGTACCTGCAGGATCACCTCATCCCTCGTGTCCTGGATCGGCCTCTGCGGTCATCCGGGGGCACCCTCTTGGAGTCCCTCAGGTATCCCGGGTGGCAACGTTCGAGGGAGCATTCTGGGTGGCTGCACCTCGGCTGTGGAACTCCCTCCCGGTGGAGGTCCGCCTCTCTCTGGATCTCCCCTCCTTCCGCAGACAGTGTAAGATCTGACTGTTTCACCAGGCCTTCTGTGAGGGGGATGGATAAGGGGGGGTTTCTTTGCTTTCTGAAGGGGTGGGTATCAGGTTATTCGGGCCTTATTTGTTTTATACATGAGTTTTATAAATTTAAATGTTTTTATTGTATTTTTATTAGGGATGGGCGAACAGATCGCGGTTCAGGTTCGGCCGTTCGGTTCAGCTGCGTTTGGTTCGTCCGTTCGGTTCGTCCGTTCGGTTTGGCTGCGTTCGGTTCGTCAGTTCGGCTAGTTCGCCGAGTTCGGGTTCGGCTGTTCGGTTCGGTCGTCCGAATAGGCCGTTCGGTTAGGCCATTCGGGAAGTGTTGTTATGGATTTTTTTTTGTTTTTTATATGGTTTTTTATTGGGTTTTTATTGGGTTTTATATGGTTTTCTTTTGTTTTTTATTTGGTTTTTTGGTTTTTATATGGGGTTTTTAAATTTATTTTTTAATCTAATATTACACTAAAACTAAATCACTAATGCTATCTCTATCACTAAGCTAACTCCAAAACTCTCTTCTATCCATCCATCCATCCATATGGATATATATACATCCATATATCCATATATATGGATATATATATGGATATATATACATCCCATATATATGGGATGGGGGGAATCACAAATAGAAGAGGAGTCTGTAGTGAAATACATAAATTACATACTCAATGAGTCTGTACAGCGCATAACACAAGGTTTCAGTTTATGGTTTAAGTTTCATTTCATTACAAAACTGAAATGAAACTTAAAGCAATCTAAAAATCCTACTCAACGCCTGCTGTTCAGGAACAGTGACTAGCTCAAAGGTGTTGGGAAGGGGGGAGGCAGATAATTAGTTTCGTTTCTTGCAAGCCTCTCCACCCCTGGTGCCTGGAAGTCTGCTCCTCAGTGACTGACTACACCTCCCTGTAATGTTTGACCTTCCAGTGAACCTTTTTTTGCCACCCGAACTCATCCGTACGCGATCTGAACTGACCGAACTGTTCAGCCATTTCACCATTTGGTTTGTTCGGTATGTTCGGGTTCGGTCATCCGAACAGGCCGAGTTCAGGCCGAACTCTGAACTGCCGAACCGTGTTCGCCCACCCCTAATTTTTATATGATGTTTTTTCTATTTCCTGTATGCCGCCCCAAGCTGCCATTGGGCAGGAGGGGGTGGGTTACAAATTATGAAATAAATAAATAAAATAAATTTGACATAAAATTTAAGCATATTTCTAGATGTGCATATCGGTATATTTTACCTACACAAAAGGTAGGTAAAGGCCTTGTTCTTCCATGGTTCTATATTAAGTTTGCTAGCTATCCCAGCTTTAGAACTGGAGGAGACCTGTTTTTAAACTTGCTTTTGACTCCATGATCTGCAGCATTTCTTTTTTATTTTAGTTCTAGCTGTATATCACTGTACCGGCTTTTCAGTGCTGCCAGTCTCTTTTTCTTCCTCCTATAATAAAAAAAGAAAGACTCAATCCCCAGGCAGCAAGGGAGACCATGGTGAGAGACATAGAGTAAAAGCAGACATGATGGAAGCTTGCTGTGGCCCCCTGTGGACCGGCGTGTGTGTTTACATACTGCCAGATGATGGTCCAGGACTGCTCAGGGGCAGGTAGGTGACTAGCCTGGGCTATGTTCTCGGAAAATCTCCAAGGATGCAGCCCAGGTCAAGGGCCACCCAAGTGGGCCAACGTAGGTAGCGTGTTTGTTAGGCCCTGCTGTCCCCACCTTGGGACAGAGGCTGCCATGGCCGAGCACCATGGCTGGTTGCCATGACTGTCCATCATGGTGTGGTGGCAGGGCACTGGGAGTCGGGCACGGGTGGAGCCGACTGCCCACACATTTGTACAGGCAGCGGGATGGCTCTCTAGCCATGTGCACGTTAATTCAGTGGCCCTCCCCAACCTGGGCAGTGGTCGCTGCTGTTTCCCACTCTAGGCTGGGCTGGAGAGCTGCCGCACTGGTTGCATGTCTGTTTTTACCTGTAGGCTTAGAGCCTTTTCCTTCTGGGAGAAGAAAAGAGGAGGAACATTGGCATAGCAAGGCTGTGGTGGGCCTGAGCTCATGTCCCAATTATGGGCCTCTCTAAGGGCAAACGGGTGACATCTTCCCAAGCAACGGCCCTCCCAAGGCGAGACCTGACCACCTTGACCTCCTACTGCAAAAGATTGTGGTGCCATCCTGGCTCCCAAACAGCCCCACCCAGGGCCGACCCTAGACCAAATGGCTCCCCAAGCGAGGAGAGTCTTCAGAGCCCTCCCCTCCCCCCCCATTTGTTCAAAGTTTGAATAACCTGTGGCAAGCACACATAACCTGTGATAGGTGCCCCACAAGTCCTGGCACTCCAGGCAGTTGCCTGCCCCTAAAGCTGGCCCTGACCTTACTCGACCGGCAGCAGCCCTACCAGGAAGGAAGTTTAGCAGGGCCAGCGCTCCACCCGTGCACACTGCAAAAACTTCCTTCTTGGCAGGGCCTTTTGTTAAGTGGCTTGAGAGCTGCTAGAAAATGTTCAGAGTGAGCAGGGGCAGAGTGTTGGCCCTGCTCCCTCCCTCCCCACTCTGAAAATTTTCTAGCAGTGCTCGCATTGTTTGTAGAGAGAGTCCCCCTAGAATCCAGGGCCTGGATCAACTGAACCCCCTTGGTCCATGGTAGTTATGCCTCTGAGGAAGAAAAACATTCTCCCTCCCTTTAACCAAGAAAATAGCAGTGGAAGAAGAGGAATAAAGGCCCTACATTTTTTTTAACGCCGAAACTCTAGTTCTGAAGAGCATCTCTGTAACTTCTGATGAGAGTAATTGAGCTCAAGTGCTTTAGGCCGTGATGTGACTAAAGTATATGTATATTAGTCATTCTGAAAGTTACCCAAAAGGGGTAGCAGTTACAATGTTTTATTCTGGAAGCTGTTTCCCAAAACTGTATCACAAGAGATTGTGGGCTTAGAACCTTTGCACTCTGCCTTACATTACATACTGTGAAAAATTCCAAAGCATTTGTCACTCATGGATTCATAAAATGGCAAAATTCATGCCAGAAATCATGTATTTAACTACTTTTCAACAGTGACAGCCTAGTCCAGAAGTGGGCAAACTGTGGCTCTAGAATCACATGCGATCCTTCAGCCCCGTTGTGGTAAACAGATGCAGCTCTTGGACTTAGGAAAACAGCCTATATGTACTTGCTGGAATTGCTCCATCCAATATCTAGATAACCGTTATAAGCAGACTGGAAAGGTCACACCACAGTAAAGATTCTGGATATTCACTTTAAGGTCATGTTGGGGCTACTAGCTGCTTAAAACCACAAGCAGTGGGGGGTCTATTGCCACTAAGTGGCATTGCTGCAGAGCACCCACACAGGTGGAGTGAGTGGGGAGTGCTCCATACCGGTAGCTCCCTCCGAGCATGGCTACCTCGGACATGCAGGCGGCCACTGTACACTTGGCTGGCTCCTCACCGAACACTCCAGGTTTCCCGGCATTGCTCCATGCATGGCCATGAGTGGGTGCTCCATGACTCACGGACGTGTGTATCTGGCTGCTCCACCTTCATACGGGCGGGCGGCTCTGTGGCTCCTGGGTGGCCCTGAGGGGTCACATCTCATCTGAAAACTCCCAAAGAAGCTTCCTTGCCATAAGAAAAGCCATTGGAAACATCTCCAGCAGCCACTTGATCGGAAATATGGTGGACACAACTAGATGCTTTTGGTGGGGATGGAAAAATGTATATGGACATTGGCGAACATTTTCCAGCAGGGGCGGAGAAGGGCTGGCTGTTAAGGAAGAGTTAAAATAATCTTTGAAGAAGGGTTGGGTAGGTCAAAGAACAACATGAGAATGTGGGGCAACCTACAGAATTCAGAAATGTGTGACTGTGGTGAAACACAGATTATGGAACATCAGTTGGCTTCCAGAGGAACCCTGAAGACTACAGAGGAACCACAGAAGACCTTGCCGAGGCCAAAAACCCAAGCTATATCATGTGCCCCCCAGTATGGTGACAAGACACCAGGAGCAAGAGAGATCATTGACATTGGTTTTGACTTGCCTTTTGTGTTTTCTTAATATTTGTACTGATTAGTAATATTCCTCTAGGCAAATTTTTTATATTTAAACCAAAATATCTACAGGGGCACAAAGGCCATGAGTGCTGGGTCAAGCTGCTGGATCAGATGAGACATTGGATTTTCGTTTCTGGTCCATATTAACTTTTTTTCTTTTTAAAAATCTCACTGATTGACCCTGAGCCATGGGCAGCAAACCAATAACCTCTAGGATATTTTCAGCTCAGTACTGTAAAATGAAAGTCAGAAGGAACTTTGGTCGATATTGATTTGCAGTTCCTCTTTTCCTTCACCATGCAACAAAGAATCACTAGTAAAGTTTTTAACCAAAACCTAAGCATTGGGTACACTAATAAATGCTGTAAAAATTGTAAATTTAATCAAGTAAAGCCAGAGTGTTCAGTCATGTCAGTTTTGGTTGCAGTGTGTGTCCTGACGGATGCTATCCTGTTTCAAAGCTTCATGCCATCTGTGAACACCTGTACCATCTGTGAACACACTGGCTGCTGATGCATAATGAGAGCAGCATAAGTGAAGGATATTAAGGATGACAGTTCAGTGTGGATTTACTTTCCAGTCTAAAGGTGACTCATCTGTTGTCTCCCCCACCCCCTTCCCTTTTAAAAATGACGTCCGTCCCAATGGCCAATCAGAGCTTGGTGCAGAAGATATCACCCTCAGCAAACTTATTTTCCTTGACCAGGACATGTTTCTTCTTAAAATTTAGCTTATTGAATTCTTCTTTGATTTCTTGGATAGATTTTCCCTTTGTCTCTGGGAGGAACAGGTAGATAAGAAATGCTGAAGTGAAAAGAACTCCCATAAAGATGAGGAAGCAGAACTGACCAAGACTCTCCTAAGGAAAAAAAAAAGAGAGAGGGAGAAAATTATCAGCACATCTTCTTCTGGCTTCTCAGTTTTTTGTGTCTCTGTCAGGCCCTGCTTTCTATGGGCACTGGCAGGATCAGGTCCAACTGTAAGTGACTAGAGGATCAGGCCCTGGCAGGGTCAAACACAGCCAGAAAGGGGGTTATGAGAATCCAAAGGGGCAATCGAGGTCACATAGTTGAGGGACAAGTTGGAAGGTGAGTCTGATACAGGGCCAGGGCTAGGGCTTGGCAAGGAAGGTGAGCTAGGGCTTGAGGGTGGGCTCAGGAGCATGCAGGCAGGCTGGGGAACAGACAAGCAGGAGAGAGGGCTGGGAGATGGTGCAAGGGACACTTAAGGGCATTTATACACGAGACAAAAAAGGCGGCTGATCCTTTGATCAGCCGCCTTTCTTTGCGCTTGTCTACTTGTTCCAGCTGCGTGTTACTGCGCGTCGGAGGGGGCAGGCGATCCTACCCCCTCCAACGCGGATCCCCAAAGTGCCGGCTTTAAGCCGCACTTCTGGGTTCCCTTCTGAAGTGCGCACGCGCAGAAGGTTGCGCATGCACACTGAGCTCTAAGACGGGTCTGATGCTCTTCTGAACATCAGACCCGTCCGAGAGAGGTAGGCGCGGGGGAGATGCGGCACATTAAACGATCCCGCTTGTGAGCGGAATCGTTTATAAACGCCCTAAGGCAAGTCTGAGCAGCAGGACAAAGTAAGTCCAGCACATTGCTCCACTTAGCTTCCTCTGGGAGCTGAGTGGTCTTATAAACAAACAGGTAGGAATCAATCTGGATCTAGCAGGGGCATGGCCACAATAAGCAGCAGAGACCCTGGAGGGGAGCAAAAGGCCCAAACTGCACCGGTGTCGTAGTGTCAGCTAGTGGCTCCTAGGAGCCAGAGCTGCCAGTTCAAGTCTTCAGTCCTGACAGTGGCTTTGTATCTAAGAAACCAGAAAGCTTTTATTATAAAGACAACATTTCCCTTTTGATCTTCGTTGAATGCTATTGAGCTCAAGTGCATGCCTCAAGGACAAATACTCTGTTGTACATGTGGTCTCTATGGAAACAGCAATGGTGCTGTGATAATTTACTGCTGTTTCCTTCCCACATTAACTTCCATTACCCTCTAGCAGGGGCAGAAATTAGGAATCACTGGGAAAGGATCCAGTTAGAATCACTTACCGCAATAAATGGGAAAATCATCCCAATCACAATGATTCCCACCCAAATGAGGGCCCCACCAATCACGAAAGCAGCCGGTCTAGATGACTGGTCAAAGATTTCAACTCTAATAGACACGGAGGCACCAGCTGAAATGAAGAACACACATAAAAAGCTATCTTTCATGTTGTTTCCTTAGTTATCCCTTCTCTCCCCAATTGGAGAAAAGGGATAACAGGGCCATTGCCCTAAGTACCAGCAGAGGACAGACCAACACTACCACAATGAGTGTTTTCAGATAGATGCGGGGCTGCCCACCGCTGGAGCTGTTCTGGGGTGAACCCCCATGTCTGCCCACTCCCAGCCCCATCTGAATCAGGTTCAGGTGGAACTGGTGGGTTCCTTGGTCTGCGGTCCACCCGCATGGCACTCCCCCCTCCCCCACCATTGAGTTGTGGGTGATTGCCTGATGCTCTAGAGACTGATGCCCACAACTCTATGGTGTTGCCCGGGAACAAAGGCTGTCTGGAAGTGAAACAGCAGCATGGGTCTGCGCATCAGATGGACAGCTGCTCTGCTTTGGGCCGGTGCCAAGGGTTTGGTCAGTCCACTCCACTGGTGGCGCTTTGGGATGTTCTGAAGTGCTGCCAGTGGAGCTGTCCCAGAGCAGGCACAGCCTGCTCTATTTCAACATCTGGTGGGCACCCTCAGGTGCCCTGGGCCACCAGGGGGTGAAGTAGGCTGGCACAGCCAGCACTGGGACCGCCTGTCTGTCTAAAAACACCCAATGTCAGTGGAATAGAAAATGACTTCTTTACCAGGGGTATATAACCAGCACGGTAAGGTTGCTAACATATCATTCTCTCTCCTCTTGCACTCAAACTACTTTCATGCAAACAGTTAAGCCAGTTCCCTTGCCTTAAAATGTCCCTTTGTCTACTTTTCTCTAAGATGTTGGGCATTTTTAGACACATGTTAAAGTTCTGGATGTTTCAATCTTCTGGGTTTACAAGTCCACAAGTAAGTTCCGGATGCATTTTTCACACACACACTGCCCTGAGGCAGTTCCTGGATGCATTCTTCACACAAACACTGCCCTGAGGCAGCATAATAGCTGTCTCTTATACACATCTAGATGTGTATAAGAGACAGGCCTGGAGCACAGCCGTTTACCAGGAGAACCTTTTACAGACAAAAGTTCTGGGAGAAGTTTCATGCAGAAGTTCAAAGATCTGGATGTTTAAGATCTGGATGAGTGATTTAGACACACAGATAGTTCCAGATGTTACAGCAGACATGCAGGAGAAATGTGTGTGCAAAAACACCCACTGTCATGCGTTCTATTTCTCCTCTCCAGCTTTCTGCAAGTTTGCTTTCAGGATTTAACTGTTACTTCCCATACTCAAGTCATAGGATTGATAAGTTCTCCCCATCTCTCAGCCACGTCAGTGCAATCATATAGCCCAGTGATTTTCTGTTAAATTAATCGCTCACCTGGCCCAATTGCAAAGAAGATCACAAAACAGAAGATGAGAGAGAGGCTGCAGTATGGCATCCAGAAAAACCAATGCTAGAATGAAGACACAGTTTAGGGTGTTAACAAGTGAGATGCTATCCCACTCCACATGGCATCAACCCAAGAAATGTGGAGCCCGTCATGAGGGCAAATCAGCCACCTCCTGTGTGTTGGGGGGCCGAGAGTGCCCGCGTGGCCACCCCATGCCCCTCTGTCTGTTGGGGCGCAGGCGCGCATTCATGGGCACTAGCCTAGAGCATCGGGTGCGTGACTGCAACACATGGTGAAGCCGGGGGGGGGGGGGGGGGGGGAATGCACGGGCAGACCACAGCAGGGAGAATGCCAGCCTGTCTGTTTTGGTCCCATATGGAGTCTGCAGTTGGTGACTGCAGGGGGCGTGTGTGTGTGATTATGAGCTCTGTGGGGCTCCCTTCTTGTTTGTTAACACCCTTAGAGAAATGCCTATTAAGTGAGAATGTGAGAATCATAGAGCGGAAAGGTAACCCAAAGATTACCTAAGCTGCCCCCCTGCCAGGAAGCAGGATCCAGTGTCCTACACCATCCCCGAGAGATGTCTGTCTAGCCGATTTTTAAAGGCCTCCAGCGATGGGGCACAACCCTTGACCAATTATTCAACTGTCTAACTGTCCTGATATGTAGAATATTCTTCCTAAACTTTAACCTAAATATTTTCCACTTTAATTTAAGCCCATTCCCGCTAGTCCTATCCTCAGTGACCAGAGAGAATAACGGGGCACCATTTTGCACAGAGCAGCTTTTACGACTTTGAAAAGTGTAATTGTGTCCCCCTCGGCCTTCTTTTTTCTAAGATATACATTCCCAGTTCTTTCAATTTCTTCCAAGAGATCTTTCCCTTTATCATCTTTGACCATTTTTTTAACAGGCACGTGGGTGGATCCATGTGTTTGGAAAACTCACACACATCCGGTGAGGGGGGGAATCAAACATGCCGGAATGGCTGTGCAATGGCTGTGCACCTCTACCCACGCACTGCCCACTCCTGCCCCCGCATGGAGCATCCCGGATTTTTCCATGATGCTCCATGCTTGGGTCACGGGAGTGTGTGCCCACCCACGCTGCCACCAGACTGGCGCTCGGGAGGGTGGGGGATGGGTGGACCTACGTGGACATGTCCCGCTTAAAAACAGCCTTCGTTGCTGAAGTGAATAGCTGAAAACCAATTTGTGAGTGTTCTTCACATTTTTGGATAGTAATCCTTCTTAAAGCAAGGTGGCCAGAACGGGACGGAGTATTCTAAATAAGGTCTGACCAGACAGTATCAAAGTGGGAGGACAATAGAGCTACTTCCACTACAGGAAAAGATAAAACATGTGAGACTGGATGAGTATTAATTATTATTATTATTAATATTATTATTATAAACATTTATATAGCACCAGCGATGTGCCTGGCGCTGTACAGAACATAGAAATAGACACGGTCCCTGCCTGTGGCTTACAATCTTCCTTTGTAGATGCTTGTTGCTGTAGAATGAAAGAGAGACTTTCCGCAGGACATGGGGAAAGCAGTTTAAAAAAGCAAGGCTGAGTCTTCAAGTTATAAAGGCACTATATTGGTTGAAGAATTAACCTTGCTTTTAATTGTCCTGGTTAGAATAGCTTCTCTGAGAGAAGCGGTGGTTGTAAGTGATAGGCGAAGGAACAAGCATCAAGAATGAGCCTGCAAGAGATTTTCAGCCCTGGCTGTATGAATGCGAGGAAGAATGAGGGAGTCTTATGACAAGCTTAGAGGCTCACAGCTCTGCTGCCATGATAACAGAAGTTATCATCACGGAAACCTGGCTGGACCTCAAGTCGGGGCCACAGCTGACTGACCTTGTTCCGGCTGAGTATTCCGTGCAGCATCAGAAACGGTCGGAGGGACGGGGGGCGGTGTAGCCATGGTGTTTAGAGAGGGGTGGACTGTTAGGAGGTATCCGGTGCAATCCATAGCGGGTTATGGAGGTCCTCCATCTTGTGGTTGATTTGGCAGGGGACAGATGGGGGTGCTGGTTGTATACCATGCACCTACCCGTACGACAGCCTCTCTGCATGCTCTGGCAGAGCTGGTGTTGCGGTCCCTGAAGACATTAGTCTTGGGGGACTTCCAATTCTCTTTGCTTAACCATCCAATCCTCTTTGCTATTCAGATGTCTAATTAATTTCTTAAGTACATGATCGATGAATTGACTGATTCAGTCCGTTCTCTCCACTGGCTGCCGGTAGTCTTCCGGGGCCCGATTCAAGGTGTTGGTTTTAACCTATAAAGCCCTAAACATTCTAGGACCTGCCTACCTGCAGGACCGCCTCACCCTCCGGATGCTGGATCGGCCCCTGCGGTCATCTAGGGGTGCGCTGCTTGAGGTCCCCTGAGTCTTCCGGGGAGCCACGCAGGAGAGGGCATTCTCGGTGGCCGCGTCACAGCTGTGGAACTCCCTCCTGGTGGGGGCGCGACTGGCCCCGGATCTCTCCTCTTTTTGGAAAAGTTGTAAGACCTGGCTGTTCCACCAGGCATTTGGCAGGGGAGAAGGGTGAGGGGATGGAGGGTGGGTGGGGGGTAGCTGTTTTATAGTTGTATTTTATTTGCTTAATGGCTATTAATGTCCTCTTTATTTGTGGTTTTAAATTATTTTATATTGGATTTTATATTGCTTTTATGTCTATTCAATATTGTAAGCCACCCCAGACTGCCTGTCAGCAGGAGGGGCGGGGTATTAAGTTTTAATATAAATAAATAAAATAAATAAATAAATACATTTTGGGAGCTTCTAAATTGAGCTGTCTTGTTCTGTAGTGGATAATCCTGTCAGTGTAGGATGGCTACAAATGGGGTGACATTTGAAGGGAGGGAGGGGATATTAAGAAAAACTTCCTTACCTGGAGGGAGAGAGTTACTGTGAGAATAGCCAGCACGGATCCCATCATCGCAAAGCCCACCCAGAGCAGTATCTTCCTGCCGAACTGCTCAATAATGAAGCTCTGAGGGAGAGAAACCTTATTGACCGCTTTGCAAACGGAGCAGACTTTCCGCAGCCTCCCTTCCAATGTTACTTACGCAGAATACAGCAGACAAGAGTTCGCACAGACTAACACCTAGTGACATGTAGGGGATGACGTCTTCATCAAACCCAGCTGCGTGGAGCACTTCAAAAGCATAGAAGTAGATCTAAAAAACCAAGGAGCACAAGAAATAAAGGGTGTTTTCAGATGGGATGCCACCCTGCATGGTTACCCATGAGTCATGGATCCGACTGCCCATCTGAAGGTGGAGCAGCAGGATACGCGCTCCCGTGAAGCACAGAGGACCCGCTCTCAGTCACTCACGGAGCACAGCTGGGTGTGGGGAATCCAGAGTGCACTGTGCAAGGCAAGCCAAATGTGCAGCAGCTAACTCTGTGGCCACGGTAGCCATGGCCACAGCCATTCCCTTCGCTTAGAGACTTGCTTGTCTGAAAACACCCAAAGAGTGATCTGTTTCTTCCATAGGCTTAAGACAATGTGTTCTTCAGTTCTGGGGCGGGCAGCAGACAAAACCAGCTGTTAGTCACAAGTGAAGTCCCCTGTTTTGGCTCCGTGCTGCACTTTAGCTTCACAAAGAGCTGTCACACACACAAACACACGCACCATATATATCTTAACCACCATTTGGAAGATTCATGTTTTTGCAAGATGCAAATGTAACATGACTTTCTGTAAACATTTGCCTCCGTATTTCCAAATCTTTTAGTAAAGAAGACACTCAACTGCAGAAATGCCACTAAGTTGCATGGAAAGCGAAATGGCAATTGATGTGTACAGCTGGCAACGCAAAGATGGTTCTTTAAACAGCTCTAAGACACTCATGACTTTGGTGCTTGTCATTGCAGCCTTCTCCTTCTTCATGTCATCAATCTCTGCTTGATGATGCCCTTCACCCCAGAGTTTCCTCATAGCTGTTCATGAGAGAGAACAATATCCATTACATTAATAATCCATTTTAAAAAACATTTAGAGTTATACAAAGAGTAACCAAACAGCAGCCATCCAATCCAGTTTGCATTCCTCCAAGGGGCCACACTATACCGGCCAGACCATGCCCCTCCCCCTGTCTCTAGCCCTGCCCATGCTTTCCAGATTGGCTGGCTACCAGTGTGGTGGTGTTAGATTCAGAAACTACAATTCCCAGGAAGGAGGAAGGGAATGGACCAGCAGCCATATGGCTAGCGAGAGCTGTACCTGAGGTAGTGACTGATGCAAATTCCTTTTGTTATGTGACTAAAGCTTGTGGACCTTACTCACTTGACTGTGCTCTTTCTATACAACAGCCAGCCAGCATACAGGTCTGGCAGGCAGCAGCAGGAAGCTAGATGAATCATTTGACCTGACTAGCTCCACTTCCAATTCATGGTCCTTTTCAAACAGACACTCTAACACTGAGAAAATGGGTGTTACATTTTTATTATACATGTTGCAGGGCTGCAGGTGTGCTCTATGGGTGCCCTGAAACATGTATAATAAAATGTAACACCCATTTTATCAGTGTTAGAGTGTCTGTGTGAAAAGGGCCCATGTCTGCCCTGTCCTGACCCCTTGCCTCAAGCCTGCTCTGTTCTTGTCCTGCTGTGAGTCAAGCCTGATCTGACCCATCTGCCCTGATCTGACTCTACCCCAAACCATGGAGCACATTCCCACACACAGCAAACCAGCACTTTTTTCTTTTGCCCGCATATTTCCTTGAGGTGTGAAAGACTGTATGCGCTTCTTTAACCGTCCTTGCGGTTGTTTTTTAAGCGCATTGACAAGCCGCCAAAACTACCTTTACAAGTGCAGGTTTGAAATGATCCGCATAAATCCTCCTGTCAGAATGTCGGTGTCCGCATGTCAGTTACACAGTGCCTCGCTTCCCTGGCTCTTGGTTCAGCTCCTCTCCCTTCTCTGGGAGCCGGAGAAGGGAGAGGAGCTGAGCCAAGAGCCAGGCAAGCAGACACTGTGTAACTGACATGATATTGACTGGGCTAGTCCGTTACATGTCAGTTACACAGCGCCTCACTTCCCGGCTGTCCACTCTGCTCCTCTCCCCTCTCCGGGAGCCGCGAGCCCGGGAAACGAGGCGCTGTGACAGCCGCTTCTCCTCCTCCCCACCTGAGGGGCTTGTGGGAATGTGAAAGGCGCATTCTTTAAAATTGCTTGAATGCGCAAATTAAATGCTGGTGTGAATAAATGCAAGCGCATTTTTAAATTGCCTGCATTTAGAAATACCAGCATTTTTCTGTACGTGGGAATGCGCTCCTCGAGTCCACCCACACTGTCAACCCCTGAAACTTAAATATTGTGATTAATCTGTTCACCCTGCCCTCTAGCTGTGACCTGGAGGGAGTTTCCTCTTAACTCGGAGACTAGGGGGTGAAAACAGACATGATGCTAACTCCACTTTAACACTGTTTTAACATTTCTTATGTGTGTTGCAGGGCTGTATTGGTGCCCTCTGCAGCCCTGCAACATGCACAAGAAATGTTAAAGTGGTGTTAAAGTGGAGTTAGCGTCATGTCTGTTTTCACTCTACATTTCCTTGCAGTCCCCTGCCTCCTAGTGGTAACCCTGAGAGAGTTTCTTCTTCCTGGGGAATGGAGGAAGATGTTGGGTGAGAGCAGACAAAGGGTGATTTCAGACGTGACGGGGTGCCTATTGGCCCTGTCACGGAATCACTTTTTGATTCCCTGCCAGAATCAAAACGGCCCGTCAACAGATGAGCCCGCTGATTCCGGTGGGGAATCTGGGGAGGGAGCGGGGCTGTGTGGCGCAACGTGCGGCCACACAGCGTCCCCTGATCCCCCAGCAGCCCGCCCTCCTGGAGACGGGCGGGCACAGCAGCCAATTCGGCCGCTGCGTCGAATTCCATTCTGGGGTTTGGGCCACAGCCTGGAATCAGCAGCTGTAACAGACATTACCATCCGCCAATTCTGGGCCATGGTTCAATTAACCATGTTTTCGGAGATGGTGCCTGGACCATCCTCGAAACGTGGTTATTTTGCTCACCACCGGTGCTTCACCATGGTGAACATTTGGTGGTGAGCAACCAGACGTTATGGGACCATTTGCCACCACAGGGGATTGTCCGTGGTTGAGCGTGATCTCGTAACGTCTGAAAATACCCTAAGAGGCTTGGAGAGAAAGAGGTCTCAGGAGGATATTGAGGGTGTTAACACACAAGATGTTGGCCACACCAGGTGGGTGTCCACCTGCCTTTTTATTAGGTGTTCGCCCCAGTCATGGTGTGGTCTTGAAGAATGCAGAACCCAATGTGTGGGTGAATCTGGCCTAATGTGCACCCTTATGTCCACGTTCTGTCAATTAAATTGCATGTAGCACCTCCGCACATCCAAGTTTGCCAGCACCATAGTGTCACGGGCAAAAATCCTAGAGCATCTGAGGAGGAACCGCTTCCTGCCCCTCTCTCTGCTCTCACTGGTAGTGTCAGTGGGGGCCACCCACAAGCATATGAGATACACGCAGGCGCTGGCTGTTTATTAGCCTGGACGCACAAAACATCTTGTGGGAACTGCACGGGCTGAACTCGGACTAGCAGTGGGCTATTGTCTAGTTTGTTAACACCCTGAGATGACTGCAGCTGGAAAGTAGGGCTGTCAGGCTGGTACAGCACCAGCAGGGATTCTGGGGACTGGGAGCTCCCACACAACTTTGTATTGTTGAAGCCTGAACCACTGTACCTCTGAACTGGGCATCCTTAGGAACCCCTCACTGTTCAAGTACTGTACCTTGGCGACTGTGACTTTTCTTGCTTTGGCAGCCCGAGTAAAACACTTTGCCACATCAGTGTGATTATTGGAACCCATCAGGGCTAGCGTGCCTACAGTACTTGCCTCCAATCCATGGTACACTGACACACTGCTGGTCCATAGGGTTATTACAAGATAAATCTGTAGCCAATCTGGGCTCAGGGAATCAGCCCTAGTGAGAAACTAGATCCCATGTAACATTTTCATTCCCCTGCATCAAGGGCTGACTATTAGCCAGACAACTCAAACAAGTGAGGAAGAGGGAATTTTCTATGTTACCTTTCATGCAGCCTTCCTCATCTCCTCTGCGCATCAGGAGGTAGGGTGGGGATTCAGGGAAGAATGGCAAAGTGACTAACTGGGCCAGTGCTGCAAATCCACCTGAGGCCATCAGTAAGGGCCACAAAGATTCACTTCCTAAAAGCTCTCTGGAGAGAACAAATAAAATATATGCCATATTTATTAATGTTTTTAAAAAATTCCAGTTCATCAATTTGGTTTCAAAAAGATACGTAGACGAATGGAGAAAAGAGAATGAATAGAAAGATAAAGTATATATAGGTAGGGAAAGATGGAAAGGATATAAGTTTATTCTACCTTTGTCCCATAATTTGCCCAAAGGCTTTTCCCAGTGACCAAAAAAACCCGGCAGTAGCATTTGCAAATCCACGTAGCTTCTTGGGGGAAACTTCCCCAACATATTGAGGATGTAGGAGAACACACAGACCTTGAATTGAGGATGGAATCAGGAAGAAGATGGAGGAAGATAAGAAACAAGGCAGTTAGAATCATGGAAAATAAAATAGTATATTAAAAATTTCGATCTAACACAGATTAGCTCTCATAGATTGAATTGTTTCCTGTAGGTCAGCTATCAAATAACTCTCAAGAAATCAACTGTGTTCTCGGATTCTTTACTCATCTTGTAAACTCTTATTCCATTTCTCATGTGAATCATACTTTCCTTACACACTTAGGCCTTTTTCAAACGGGCCGCAGTGTGTGGGGGGATGGGTGCGTGCCCGCGATGGGTGGAGATTCACCCATCTTCACGCACTGAGCAACCGGCGTTGGAGTCCATTGCTCCATGCGTGAGTGATGGGTGGAGGTGGGTGGAAATGAGTGGAGCGCAGGAGTGTGCATACACCCCCACTCACTGGCGTCGCCATTCCTATGGACACCCCCCACTGCCACCACTGTAGATGGCGTTCACATGGATGCCCCCGCGCCGCACACATGTGTGGTGGGGGTGGGGGTGCACCCATGTGAAAAGGCCCGTAGAGTTTTAGGCCCTTTTCACACAGGTTGCGGTGGGGGTGGGGGGATGGGTGTGTGCCGGCAGCAGGTGGAGGTGGGTGTGCAGCCGTTCCCACGGGCACACACCCATCTCCACACAGAGAGTAACTGGCATTGGCGCCCGTTGCTCTGTGCATGGGTGATGGGTGGAGGTGGGTGGAGATGGGTGGAGCCTGGGAACGCTCACACACCCCCACCCACCGCTGGCAGCATTCCTATGGATGCCCCCACTGCCTGCCCATCCTCCACGGTGTTCGCACAGGTGCCCCCCCCCGCACATGCATACGAGGGGGGCACCCATGTGAAAAGGGCCTTAGAGTGGTGTTTAGGAATCAGGAGCTTTCTCTGTGAGCTGCTTTGCCTTACAGAGAATAGAATACTAGAATTTTGCTAGAACTGAGTGATTACAACGCCCTAATAAAGTATTTTAATCAGCTTCCATTGGTATGTATGTCATACTTTTCTGAGTCAAAGGGCATTTTCAGACAAGACACTCCCCACCCACCTTCGACCCACTATACTTGTTACAGGGCACCCATCAGGCAACACTGCAGCCCTGAAACATGTATAGTTGGTGGGTGGTGGGTGGAGAGTGTCTTGTCTGAAAACGCCCATCGTCTCAGAAGTAACATTTCCAGTAGGGCCGCGCACAGGGCAAAGTATCTGTATTTGTGTCTGTGGTTTTAGTATTCACATTTATTTGTATTTGTATCTTTGTCTGTGTTCGCTGCATTTTCCCCACTGCTACCAATGTGGAAAAACACAATGACACTGGGTCCATGAGTATGGGTTATTTTGGTGCAGAAGTGCAGTGAGTCTGCCAATTTGACAGGCCTATACAAGTTTCTCATCCTAGTTATGAGGCTTAAGGCATCCCAGTGAACAGATAATCTGTGCTTTGGGTCCATCTACTCATACCGTAGTGGTCTACTATGAGATCCATTAGAAACATTAGGAAGATCCCATATTGAATGGCTCCTCGAGTTATGCCCCCAATATTTATAGATGTGGGGATAGTGAATTTATTGTATAACATCTTAGTTCAAAGGGGCCAATCATTAGCTAGGGAATTTGATTTAAAGGGAATCTGGGATTAGGACTGATGCGGCAGCAGCTGTTACTGCGCCGCGATTCCATTCCGCCATTTTGGAATTGCCCGCGCCACACCGCGGCTTTTTTGTGGACATTCCGCTAATTCCGCCAGCATTCTGCAAATTGCAGAATTGCGGGAAAATTGCAGAAACTGTCGGAAAACCGCTGTTCCGCTATTTTGTGGCACTGGCAGAATGGCGGAAGTAGCGAAAATATCATGTTTCCACTATTTTGTGAAGCCTGTGGAAGTAGCGGAATGAAATTAGCAGAACTGCAGAAGTAGTGGAATGAAACTAGTGGAATGAAAGCCTCTGCCATGCCGTACCACTAATTGCGGAAACGCTGTTTCCGGCAGAAATAGCTACCGCTGTGACATTCCGCTACAGCCCTATCTGGGATATCTCCCAGGACGGTTGTTTTTTATATTGGATTTTCTCTGTTTACATTTACAGTCATGGTTATGTGTGTTATGTTTAGTATTTTATGCATCTTTTTATTTTTATATTTTATTGGATTTTGTTATATGGTATAAAATTCTTAGGTTGGAGTATTTTGATGATTTATAGTACACTGAAATTCTGTCTTGTTTTATTGATGTTGTTATGGCCAGATGGCTTCAACAATAAAGCTGAATTGAAATTGAATTGACAGGCCTATAAAGAAAGCAAAATGTGGTTAAAAGTGCTTCTAAGTCTGCTACCAATTTTAAAAGGGGGATGCTGGTTTGGGGGAAGGTGGAGAATATGACTGGCTTGGTGGGAAGGTTGTTATCTTGGGGAGGTAGGAATGGAGCATGGGATCTGGCTTAATGGGGGTCGCTGGTTTGGGGAAAGGGGAATGGGACATGTGGAAAGGGGTGTCGCTTGCTAGGAGTCACTGGCTTGGGGATTCACCATTTCTCCCTGGCTTAGCTGGTCTCCACTGGGCTGGGGCTGGCTGCAGGACTGGAGATGGAAATTATGAGATAGCAGTTGCCCCTGCAATGAGGAGGGCTCACTACAGGCTCCCCAATTAGGTGGCTATGTTGAGAGTCAATGAGCAGCTTGGCTCCGAGTCCGTGCCGTGTCCTGGCTCCAAGACATGTGCAGCAGCTTTTGGGGCCAAGTTTGAGACCTCAGAATACCCCATTTCCCAGGACATTCTGGATTCACTAGGGACTCAAATACACAGTTCTGATATCCGTGTTTTGCATAGGGAACCCGAAAAAATCTTTTTTTGCAGTTGTTTTTTGTCAGAACCCAAATGCACAGTCCTAATTCCCAGCCAGCTGAAATTCATAGAACTTTATAGGTTATTAGAAGAGCAGATCATGGTAATTCTTATCCTGTATGTCAGGTTTGCCCAGTTCTTTGTTAAACCAACTGTAACAGGTCACTGCAAGTCCTTGCAGGACTAGGCCATTGGGCTGGGGTAAATCCCTGCAGGGATGCAGCCCCAAGAAAGCGAGCTGGGCCTCTGACCCTTTAACAGGCCAAATGGCTGGGAAGCCAATTGGGCAATGGCTGAAAGGCTCCAGATGGCTGTGGCTCTGCAAGCCGCACCAAGCCTCAGAAGCTAGAAGGCTGAGGCTGGAAAGTCTACATCCTAGGCCACCAGGGAGAGGCTGCAAGATACTTCTAGGCTAACCCCAAGCAAAGGAGCTCCTCATCGTAAAGGACTTTAGGGTTTGTATGTTAAACATGTTTACTGTTTCTGGGTCTATACACGTTGTAGACAGTAAGTAAAAAAACACTGGTGACTATCAACCAGGGTGTCAGAACAGTGCTGGGCTCCAGTGCTGTTAATACTTACCCTTGAGAAGCCCTGGCCTGTTATACCAACAAATAAAGATAGCCATAGATTTTAATGACTGAAATATTCATTATAATAATGAAGGCACTTAAAACTAATATTAGAGCATTTAGATAAGTAACGGATTCCCCTCAATACCATTCTCTCAGTATTGCTTCTGTTTGGAATTAAAGCAAGCAAAGTACTGTTGATATGTTCATGCAGGGTCCTTCCCCTCTGAATCTGTTGTAGTGAAAGTGATAAAGGGTACTTTCAGACATGACGCTAACCACCCTTTAACCACCCTTGGTGGTTATTTATGCATGTTGCAGGGCTGTATTATGCATGCAGCCCTGCAACATGCATAAATAACCACCAAGGGTGGTTAAAGGGTGGTTAGCGTCATGTCTGAAAGTACCCAAAGACATACAACGTAAACCAATGAAATTATTGGGAGTGAAAAGAAGCCAGTCAAGAGACAAGATTAAAAATGAGCTTTCCAATATGTAGCCAAGTGATTAAAGGCACTGAAAAAGGAAGGATTTCATCATTCACTCAAACATGGTCACCTATTTGGGGTTAACAAAACCTGTTGTTTCTCAAGCAGAAACTACTTTGCTGATGAAGGAGTTGGAATGACTTATCTTTTTGTTCTGAAAAGCAATCAGACCTGGAAATGGAACTTGTTTTTATGTGGGGAGACAAATCTAAGACACTTTGGCAAATCAGTGGGTATGAAGGCCTGGGCCATCCAGTCAAGAGCGTCTTTGGGTGTTTTCATACATGACGGTGCTGGAGCGCTGCCACAGACTTACCCAGTCCAGAGACGGGCCGTCTCTGCGGCCAGGACTGGGCCGGGACCCTGAACTAATGTGATACCCTACCCCCAGCGCCACCCCGTAACGGGCGGCCAATGACAGCCACCATGACGCCTGGAACCGGCGAATGGAGCACCGACATTCTGACAACAGGATTTATGCGGGTCTTTACAAACGCGCTGTTGTAAAGGTCGGTTTTGGCCGCTCCCCAATGCGCTTTAAAAACAAACACAAGCACTGTTAAATAAACGCATGGAGCCTTTCTCACATCGTGATAAGATGTGGGGAAAAGAAAAACTCGCTGATCTTCTGGATGTGGGAATGTGCTCTCAGATGAGCATGTGCCCCTGCAAACTCTCAGCTTTATGAATGTATCCCCATCTCTCCCTATGTGCCCCTCTCATTTGGCCATTCTAGATTGTAAGCCCCTTGGGACAGGGACCCATCTAACCACAACCATTCTAGGCACATTGTTGCAATACAATAATTAATAATTAATCATTATAATTAATAATTAATACAATGTGTGTCAATTCTTGTCCTATCTCTTAAAGTCATACCAGGCCATTAATTGTGGTAAGGGAGATCTTTCTTTAAAGAGAACTATAACATGCTGAGATAGGAAAGAGAGTTACTTTTGGCTTGTATATACACTAGTAATCAGAAGTCTTACCCACACTGACGCCACACAATAAGCGCCCAATCAGAATCATCTCAAAGGACTTGGCCATCTTACTGAAGCCTATGAAAACTGTAGCTGCTAACATGAGCAGATTGTTGCACATGAGACATTTCTTTCTGTAAAAAGGGCACATGAAACATGCGTGAAATAGAAGGGAAGTGGCACTTCCACTATCATCTCCTTCACCTGTAGAGTCCCTGGGGCTCATTCCTCTGCTCAGTGTTATTCGCTAGTAGTTAGTTACACGTAGCCACTAGGGAAAACATCATCAATGTGGATGTGGCATGTGCAACTCCATCCTTCAAAGCATGCAGTAACATGACTGAGAATATAATACAGTGAAGAATAGTGAGTTGAAGTTAAGCCCCTAGTGAAATAGACGTTATACTGGTGCAAGAAGAAACCAGGACAGTCTCTCTCTACTGGATGACATTGACCGTCTGTATCTGCAAGTTAGTTTATTGAGTCTGCCTGAAGTTTATTTTTCTGAGCTCTTAGCAGCTCTTGACCCATTCTGTCCAGCGTGGGATTCTGGAGAGTAGTCTCCCCTCTTCGTTCCAGTGCCGAGGAGATAGACCACTGAGGGCTGTCAGGCTCTTTTTATTAGAATACTATACACACAGTACAGGAGTTCGGCCCCAGGTTACATGGGAAACTGGACTGGCTAGGAATATAAGGTTCTAATTCTTATATGCTTACGATCACATTGGCCATTTTCACATGGATGCCCACCCCCTCGCATACGTGTGCAGGTGGGGGGGGGGGGAGACACCCATGCGAATGCCACAGCGGGTGCGGGGGGATGGGTGGGAGCCCGTGTGAAAGCCAGAGGTGGTGGGTGTGGGAGCATGCACGCTTTGCCCTCCACCCAGCACCCACACATGGAGCAATGGGCGCCAATGCCTGATGTTCCGTGCGTGGAGGTGGGTGGGGGTCTGTAGGAAAGCACCCCCACTTACCGCCCACCCACCATGGCATTCCCACCCACCCACCACCCACCGCCGGCCCATTTGAAAAGGGCCATAGTCATAAATTATCTTGACTCATAATCAAACCTTATTTATTGATTGATTCCTGGGTATAAACAGACACAGGGATGCAATCCAGAAACCCCGTGTGCCCACGTGTGCATACCTGCATGTGAGTTCTGCGTGGTTTCCATGTGGTTCGTGCATGTACCACAGTCTCCATAGTGGGGGTGCACATGGGTTGCGTGCATACCCCACTCATGCGCGTCTGCCCCCCCATGTTAAAATTCAAGTTTTACATATGAAAAGGTGTAAAACCTAGACTGAGCATCTTCTGAAAGCAGTGTAAGACCTATTTATTTGGCCAGGCATTTAACAGGCAGGGTTAGGTATTATAAGTAGTTTATGGGGTTTTATCTTTCGTATTTCATGGGGTTTTATGATGATGATGTTAGCCACCCTGAGCCTTTGGGGAAGGGCACGATAAAAATACAAATATATAAATAATGTATCTGACTTACACCCATCACAGATGTCACACCCAGGGAAGAACCAGCATGCTTAGCTCTACCCTGGGTGACTTCCTGTAGATATGAGATTGAGAGAAGTTGGGTAATTAAGAAGAGTTTAGAGAGTTTCCTCAGCTTGGGAGAGGCAGTTAACCTTAATGGCCCTAGGCAGGCCCAGCTGTCTTGTTCAGGTCAGCACATGGTCAAGTATATGGCTGAAGGGGCTTATTATTATTATTATTATTATTATTATTATTATTATTATTATTATTATTATAATAAACATTTATATAGCGCCAGTCGTGTGACCTGGTGCTGTACAGAACATAGAATTAGATGTGGTCCCTGCCGGTGGCTTACAATCCAAAAGACAAAGGGGGGGAGACAGGGAGAGGGGACAGTGGGAGAGACAGGGGAGAAGACAAACAAACATTCAAGCGGATGCGAAGTCTCAGGTGCGTATGCTTGGCTTGGTTACAAAGAGGTTGGTAGCAGCAGTC
>QEPC01006781.1:781516-798256 GCA_003113815.1 Sphenodon punctatus | reverse complement strand
TTCCGCAGACACGCAAATGGGCCCGGGAGCCAGAGTCCCCGGAGGACATGGGCCCTGCCCAGGCGGAGGAGCAGGAGCAGGAGGAGGAGGAGGAAGAGGAACTGGAGGGGATACAGGGGAGAAGGCCCTACCACTGAGGGGGCCAGTGGGGGCTCCGGGAGATCCGGGACTTCATCCACATCTGAGGGACCCTGGAGCACCAGCTGGGAATGAGCACGTGTTCAGGGAGATAGTGCAGGAAATAGAGGCAGTGGGGCATCACTGGACAGTAGCACAGTGCCAATCGAAGGCCAAGGAACTAAAGAGGGGGTACAAGGCCATCAGGGACAACAACCGGCGGTCCGGACACGGACTCTGGACCGCCCCCTTCTATGATGCCCTGGACCACATCCTTCATATGAAGGGATCTATAGTCACCCCACGTCTCGTGGGGAGCACTGTGGTCCAGGGCAGGGAACGGGCCAAGGTACCCCCTCCCCTCACCACCCCACAAGAAGGCATCTGCTCCAGGGCACCAGACCCCCAGCAGGAATGCCCCAGGACCAGAAGCCCTCCCCCCCAGACAGCAGCCCGGAGAGCCCCCACCCCTTGGCCGGACAGCCGGATTCTGAGGCTGGCACCCTCATCACCCTCAGCCAGTGGTCGCAGGGGGGGCACAGCAACATGAAGAGGCTGGCCTCAGAGGGATCAGAGACAGACATCGAAGGTATGCAAGCACACAGGATGGGGGAACGGACCCGGGGTGAGGGGGGTTGGGTACGGTCCAGCCAGGGGAAGGCCCCACCCAGCCCTGCCAGCCCACGACATGGGCCCAGGGCCAGGGGACTGCCTGGGCACCCCGGAAGCCCTCCACCAACCCCCCTATACCCCACAGGGCACAGAACGCCTCGGCACCAGAGGCAGGCGGGCGAGAAGGCCGGCGCACAGCAGCCAAGGCAGCAGCCAGAGGACCCAGGTGAGGCACACAGGCAGGGTGGGCGGGCCCTGGGGAGGCTGGGTGGAGGACCCGGGACACACAGGGTGGGATGGGGGGCCCAGAGAGGTGGGAGAGGGGGGTGGGCACCAAGGGGGGCAGTTTCCCGGGGCGGCAAACGACTAACCACTATGGACCCTACAGGATAGCCAGAGGGGCCCCAGCATGCCCCAAGCCCAGCGTATGAGGGAGCACCGGGCATGGGCATGGCTCCAGAGGGAGGACCAGGCAGAGAACATTGTCTGGACCACCACGGAACAGGGGGAGCGGATGATCGCGGCCGTGGACCGCATGGAGATGGCCATAGAGCACTCCCTGGAGTGGGCGGAGGCAAGGGACCAGAGGCTCCAGACAGAGGTGCGGCTGGAGCAGAGGCGGGAGCGCCAGGAACACAGCAGGCAGATAGAGGTGTTCGGGCGGCTGGAACAGGCCATCGAGGGGATGGTGCGGGAGCATTCAGCCAACATGGACAGGTCCCATGACATTGGGACCTCCCTACTCCTGCATGCTGGCACTATGTGTGCCTACGTCATGGCAGCCGCCCGGCCGGGCACCCTGCCTGCCCAGGGCCCCATGCCTGGTCCCTTGGTGCCCCCACCGCCTCCCCAACTTCCCCAGCTGCCTCCACACCAGCAGGGGCCCCGCATCTGCCTACGGTCCCTATAGGCCTCCAGAGGGAGCAGCCACCCAGGGGGCCCCCTCGGGTCCCGGGTCCTCCCTCCCTCCCACCACCGCCTACCCCTCTGGACACCAAGGTATCCCAGGATACCATTGGGGACATGGACACAGGGGGGAAAGGGCATCTCCCAGAGCTCTGTGCCACACACAGGGCGCTTGAGGGGGCGCCCCAGGAAATGCTGGGGCTGGGGGGGCGAGGGGGAAGGGGGAGGGTGGTCTGAGGGTGGGGGAGTAGTGGTGGTGGTGGTGGGGAGCATGGGTAAGTGGGTGATATAATAAATGCACAGATGACACAGCCGCCTCCTGTGGTCGGTTCAGGGGCCCGGAGGTGAGGGGGTGGACCATGCCCGTATAGGGGCTCACCCGGGGACTCCCCTGGGGGGGCCCGGGGGGGTGGGCACCCTCACGCCTGGGCCTCCTGGCTGATGTGCCAGGCTAGGGAAGCACAGATGCATTTGGTGTAACGGTACTCTCTAGGGTTGTTCACGTTCACGTACAGAGGCACGGGGCCGGGAGGGCGGGTAGGCATGGGGTATTTGAGGGCGGTCCCATTGGTCTCGCACACGTTATGCAGCATGCAGCAGGTACCGATCACCAGGGCCGAGGTCTCCATCGTGTAGTCTAGGCGGCCGGTGAGGCTCCTCCAGCGCTGCTTGAGGGCCCCAAACGCTCGCTTGACCACGGTCCTGCTGGCACACAGGCGGGTATTGTAGAGGGCGGAATTGAGCACATCTGTTGTCTCTGGCAGGAGCTGTGTGCATGGGCCGGTGCACGCCCAGGCGTGCAGGCTGCAGCTGCATGCCTCCTGTCATCACCTCCCACCTCTCCCTGTTAGCAACATTGTGTCCTTGCCGGCCTGATTAGTGTGTCGGCTGTCCTGTCTGTGTGCTCACTTCCTGCAGCTGGGCTGGGTCTGCAACCCACGCCTCGCTCTGTTGCCATACATTGTTGCGGCCTGTGGCTTTCTTGGCTGGCCTTGGTGCCCCCCCCGAGTCCCCTCCTGCCCCTGGAGGGATTGTGAGCCCCCCTGTCCTTGGTGTTATTCTCCCTGGCATGCTGGACTATGGCTGGCTGTGCTTCCACCAGGCTCCCCCCATCCGTGGTCCTTCCGTGAGACCATGGCCCTGTGCAACCTGTGGCATACCCCGGTGGTGCAATTGCTGCTGAGCTGCACGGACAGCCTGTCGGGTGCTTATGCAAGCCTGAGCTCTGGCCTTCGTTACTTCAGCTTTGAGGCAAGCTCCCAGGACAACCGGCTGCATGCTGAGACGCTGGGGCTGGTTCCCTTTCCCAGTGGGCGCATCCTGGAGATGAGGTGCTCACTTGTGGCCTGGTCTGTGGCAGAGACCGTGTCCGCCCTGTCTGTGTGCAGCCTGGCCGCCTAGACGGTCTGTCTGGTGGAGGGGGGCCCTGCCTTGGCCGTATCCTACTTTGGCTGTGTTCACGGGGCCCGTGGGTACCAAAGCTCCTGTGGGGCGGTGTATCACCGGCTGTTGGAGCTGGGTCAGCTTCCGTGGCCCCCTGCTGCATGTCTGAGCCTACTGCGGTGGAGCTATCGGCGCTGTTGGGTGTGTGGTCCCGTTCTGATGTGCAGCTGGGTCTCTCCATGCAGGATTCCTTCGAGGCTTACTACCTGATCGCCGACTACATGTCCATGCAGGGGTACCACTGGGGCATGCTTCATTGGCCCCACCTTGTTCACCAGGCGGGGCACCCAGCCCCTGGGCCCTTCGTGGCCCCCAGCAGCTGGCTGTGAGTCCCCCTGTACCTCCTGGACCCCTGTTCCTGGCCCCTGTGTGGGCTCCCGGCTCTGCCCTGCTGTCGTGGCCCACTGCCTGCTCCCTCCATGCTTTCCCAGCTGTGCTGCTGTGCTGACTGCTTCCTGGGGTGTCACTGGCCCAGCCTGTGGCTCCGGGCCACCTCTGGGGCCCCCCTGTCTGTCTCTGCCCCCGGTGTTCCCCTCCGTGGCCGCCATCTCCATTGTCTTCCTCTGGCACCCTGACCAGCCCCCCGAGTTCCCCGAGGTGCTGCTGACCGTCCTTGTTCACCTGTGGCCCCTTCTGCACCCCGGCCGCCACCCCTCCTGGGTGCCCGTGTGCTCTTGGCGTTCTGGGGCCCCCGGACTGGCCCCCCTGGCTTCCTCCGGGGGGGGGTGTTGTGTGAATTTGGACCTGCTGCAGTGTCCTGGACCTCCTGTCTCCCCTCCATTGCCCCCTCGATGGCACTTGGGTTCTGAGTGTGCCTCCTGGACTGTTCCCAGTCTGCTCCCTGTTCTGTGTGTGCTCCCTGTGCCTGGACTGTCTGGAGCCACCCATTCTGGGACTGCCTGTGTTGCTCTTCTCCCTCTCCCCCCTCCCTTCCTGTTTCTCTTGTGTAGGCGTTCCCTTCTGTCCCTTTTGGCTTCGTTTGCCCTCAGGCGGCCATATCTGTGTCCTGCCCCTCCCCAGCTCGTTCTGAGTGTTTTGACCATGGCCGGGAATCAGTGTCACGTCTGTTGCGCCGCCCCAGCCCATGATCTGGCAGCCCGATTCCCTGCCGTGGTCCCGCTCCCATCACGTCTGTTCGGGGCTTTGATTGACCACGGGGGGTGGTTTTTCGGTTCACCACCGCTGGGAATCCACTGTGGTGACTCCAGAACGCGTAATGTCTGAAATCACCTTCTGTAAGGGGCATTGTTGTTGTCTCCAAACGAATGAGGATCAAAGTGATTGTCAATGCTGAGGCAAATGCTCAGATGAGCTATTATAGAGGCAGTTTGGGTAAAAACAGACATGTGGGTGCTGCAGCAGTTCCCCAGTCCAGGCCGGGAAAGGGGAGGGGCACTGAACAAATGTGCTCATGACCAGAAAGCCGTCCCACAACTTGTATGGCCTGGGTAGGGTGGGGAGCTAAACAAATGTGCAAGCGGCCAGCCCTGCCTGCTCCCAGTGCCCTGCCCCCTGTCATGATGGATGACCATGGTGGCCCCTGCCCCAAGGCGGGAGTGGCGGGGCTGAACATATGTGCTAGCCCGTGTTGACCCGCATGGGCAACCTTTAGCCTGGGCTGTGTCCTCTGAGATTTTTCCGAGGATGCAGTCTGGGCTAGCTGCCTACATGCCCTGGGGCAATCCCAGGCTCACATCTGCCGGCACGTAAACAGACGTGCCAATGGGTCCCAGGTCACAGGCAGCCCAAGCGGGAAACCATCATGTCTGGTTTTAGCCTTTGTTTAATTCAGTGGCCACTTCTAAAGCCAGAAATGCTGGAATGGATTTTTATAGATGCTCTGACCCAGAAAGAGGTGGGTCTCCCCTGCCCCTTTCCAATGTGGCCATGCTCCTTTGGTGAGTCACGTCACGACAAGTTGCAAGGACGGTGCCACAACTTAAAAAGGGTGTTAAAGTCTTTTCATCCCACCCTTTGACTTCAATGGGAAGGAGTACTGGTCCGAAAGGGAACCGAAACCAAGGTCCCGGGCTGAAGAACAACCTGCCCCCCACATCCCTAACCCCCACTACCCCATTCCTCTAGGCCCACTACTGGCCTCAGAGAGTGGGGCTGGGGATCCGTGTCCCTAACACCTCCAACCCCAGGGCCCGTCTTTATGGTCCCGTCCTGCCAGTCGGCATGTACTTATCGGTCCAGGCCACAGAGGATGGGGGTGAAGAGTCACCGTCTCCACTGCTGGCCAGGTCAGGCCAGAGCTCCTCTGCTGCCGGGTGGCTGGGCTGTCTCCACTGCCGGGAGCCCGGACCAGGCTGCTTATGCAGCCAGGCGGCCAGCTAGGCCAGACCGCCTCCACTGTCAGATGCCGCAGCTGCTGCAGTGTGGAAAACCGGTTTCCCAGGGCACACTGCCAGAGCTCCCTGCTCTGGCAGCGCACTTGCACAAAATGCCCACCTTGGAAAAGAGCAGCCATTCTGTGCATGTGTGATATGGCTCAATGCATGCGCAGAACAGCCTCTGTGACTGCAGTAGCCATGTTGGGAGCCACCCATTATAATTGCTCCCCATGCACTCCAGCTGTCTGGGTGCTCTGCAGCTGAGCAGAGCCATGCTGTGGCCATGGATCACCCCCATTACCTTGTTCGTTTAAAAATGCCCACTGAAAATGGTGTGAGTCATTTCTGAAGACAGCATGTGCATGTCTTGGCACATTTCCAAAGCAAGTATTTGTAGGTTCTGCGGTATGTTTCTGATGTCTTAGATAAAGGAGAACCTCTAATACATAAAGGCTTAGACCCCTGAGATAGGGAGAGGATTTTTATTGAATTGCATAGAGACAGTAGAAAGACGTCTTACCAGCACTGATGCCATAAAGGAAGCGTCCAATCAGTATCATCTCAAAGGACTGGGTCATCTTACTGAAACCCAGGAAGAATGCAGCTGCTATCATGAGCAGACTGGTGCCTAGTAGACATTTCTTTCTGCACAAGAAACATGAGGTGAGACATGACTTCGCAAAAATTTAGAGGAAACTGATCATTCCTGAACTAATGTGTCGAAGTTGGACATTTGCCTGAGATTCCATCTTTCTGCTGATTGGGTTTGGGAACCTAAATGAGCAGCACAAGAGGAAGAGTGGAAGGGTTGGATAGGGAGCAGCTGGGTACGGAGTCAAGATGCTTGCACATGTTATCTGGGAGGGGGGAACTTCCATGAGGACAATCGCGGCACTATTCTCACGGGAATTAGCGCATGCAGGAATGTGCTATTCCACCTTTCTCCCGTGAGAACACCTGTGATTGTAATTTATTTATTTATTTACTTATTTATTTAAATTTCTTACCCCATCCTTCCTGCCGAAGGCGGCTCAGGTTGGCTTATAATGATAAAATATATATATTAAAAATGCACATAAAACAAACACAAAAAACATAAACCACCTCACAACCCCAAACCACCCACAACCCTTTCCCACCCCAACCCCCGTACCTCCTGACTCACCCTTCACCCCCACAATTCCCCTGCTACTCTAACCCCCACTGCAAACACCCTTGTGAATAAGGTAGTTTTACACAGCCTCCTAAAGGTGCTCAAGCCCAGGCATAAATGAACGTCCCAGTGGGGGAGGGAGTTCCCCAACTGTGAGGCAATGACTGAATATGGCCTCCTCATCATGGAGGCTAAATTAAAAACTGGTGCCTCCAGACAGGCGTCCCCACCCGACCGCAGAGGCCGCAATGGGACATGGTGGGCCTGGCGATCTGCCAGATAAATGAGTCCCAAGCCGTTTAGGGCTGGTAAGGTCAAAACCACTAAACCAACACCTTGAATTGTGCCCGGAAAAGAATAGGCAACCAGTGCAGATTTGGGAGCACTGGTGTTATGTGCTCCCGGCAATGCGTCCCCATAAGGAGTTGGGCCACCGCATTCTGCACAATCCAACCCAGGTCCTGCAGTCTCAGTGCTTATCCATTGCCTGGCTGCTGTGGGGGATTGCTACATCAGGGGATCCGGTCATGTGTGAATGTTCTTGCAGGAGAAAAGCAGAATTGCACATTCCTCTGTGCACTCATTCTCATGAGAATAGAGGGGGAAGGGGAGGCTGGGGAGGGAGAAGGGGAGGTTGTTAGATGGGACATTGTTGCTGCTTTTATGTATTATTGTTTAAAATTGTTTTTAGATGTTTTATGAGTTTTATTGTTGTACGTCGCCCCAAGCTGCCTGTGGCAGGAAAGGCCAGCAAAAAAGCTGAATAAATAACAATAATAATTAATAATAAATAATAATTTATAATGAATAATGATTGCCCTCATGAAGTCCCCCCACCCACCCCAGTAACATGTGTAAGCACCTTCAATTGGAGCAGGAAGAGTGATGTGAAGTTAAGACAGGATACAGGTGTTATGATGGGAGATGGAAGGGTTGGAGCTCCAGCCTTGATAACTGAGAATAACAATGAGGACGGGTAGAGGGACCAGAGCCACATTTAGAGAGATGGTAGATATGACGGTAGGAGCTAAAAAGAAGTACTAGTGGGGGGAAAGTTGTGAAGCAAGAGTGAGCTAAAGGGATTAAAGAAAGGTGGGTCTGGAGAAAGGGCAGGGTTTGATGGATGTAAGATCCTATGAGAGAAGTAGCTGTCATCAAAGGGGTGCGTAGGTAAAAGAGAAGGTGCCCTTAGTGAAGGAGTGTTGAGGAGGCATGGGGCCATCACTGGGGACATGATGGGGGTGGGGGCTGCATCACAGGGTGCCCCTCCCAGGTGCCACTGAATGTCTGAGGTAGTTGACAGAGGTGGAGGCAGCCCGCACCCGACCGAGCCCCCCCCCCCCCCCCCCCCCCCTCTTCACCTACTGTCATCAATCCAGCGTCAAAGCATGGCTGTTGTCCAGTCTTTCTTTCTTCACCTCATGTTTAATTTTAGCCAAAACATTGGTCATCAAAATATTTTATTTAGCCATAGTCTGGTGAGTGTGAGTGTTTTGTTCCTAATCAAATATTACTTTTTCCCGCCATCACACAAATACAAAAATGAAAAAAAATAACCCGTGCTGTGACAAGAAAGGTAAATGGTTAAACCAGAGGTGCAGAACCTCAGGCCTGGAGCCAAACGCAGCCCATGACTAATTTTTATTTGTTCCCTTCTCAGTTCCTGGATCTGCCCCTGGATCTAGTCTGTCCCACTAAGCACTGAAAGACTGAGCTCAGGGTAAGAGAGCAGGGATGAGGACATGCACACAAAGATAGGCCACAGATCCGTGGCATAGACCCATGATCTGGACCCGCCTCTTTTTGAGTGCAGCCCATAAACAGCCTGGTTCCAACTCCTGTGTGGCCCACAGAGTTTGCACAAATTTTCAGCGGGGTCCCTAGGTTTTCCATCCCTGATTTAAACAGTCACTAGGGGTGTGCACAAGGCCCCCATGTCGTTTTCATTATTCGTTTTAGTTTTTGTTATTCAAAAATGTCATTTTCGTTATTGTTATTAACGACAATGTCATTTTCATTTTCGTTATAGTTTTTGTTATCATTTTTGGTATCGGTCTCATTATCGGTATCAATATCAGTATCATTTTTGTTATCATTACCGATATTCATTATCGTTATTGATATCGGTACCATTTCAAACAAAGATTTTATTTTTGGTATCGGTATCGTTATTGAGTCCTGTGCACAACTTATATTTATCTAAATCTAAGGGAGGAAGAGGAAAGGAAAGCTATCTATTATCTAATCAATTATCTATATAACTATTATAATCTAATCTATATGTCTATAATATATATCTATATCTAATCTATACTACCTANTCTAATCAATTATCTATATAACTATTATAATCTAATCTATATGTCTATAATATATATCTATATCTAATCTATACTACCTATCTATACATAATGTACAGGAGGGAGAAGGGCAGGGAAAGGGAGACGGTAAAATTTAGGGTATGAAGAAGGAAAGGTATTGGTGGGAATACCTGATAAATAAATAAATAAATAAATAAATAATACAATAAGGGCTAGGGAGGATTTTTTATGTGCAAGCACCACAGTTCTGTAAACGCAACCTGACAAGTAGTGCTCTCACACAAAAGAGAGAAAAAACCTGGCCCTCTCATTATAAAGGGCTGCAGTGCCCTCCCCCAGAGCTTCCCTGATTGGTTGTGGGATGCAGCAGGCATTGAGCAATCACAGAGTCCCATGAGACTGCTGGGGCGTGCTTGCGCACTGCTCATTGGCCAGAGATACATCCATCAGATACTGCTGAGCTGCTCATCCCTCCCAACACAGGCACAGTTCAAGAGTTCAACCCTGTTAAGACTCCAAGATGTCAGCTCCCTCCTCCCCTCTCTACATTTTCCTTCCAAAACCCAACTGCCACAGCACTAATAATAATGACAATTATAACGACATTGTCGTTTTGGTTTCTTGTTATTTTGTTATTGTTTTTGTTATTGTTTTTGATATCAGTATCGTTATCGGTATTCTTGGTTGTCGTTTTTGGTATTCTCGGTTGTTGTTTTTGTTATCGTCATTATTCTCGGTTGTCATTTTCGATATTGCAATAACGAAAATGAAAATGAAATTTTCGTTATTGTTATTGTAATAATGAAAATGACATGCACACCCCGTAATCAGTCACATATACTGCATGTTCTTTTTGGTGGCATTTTAAGTTGTTTCATCAATCCTAATTAACAAAGTATTTTCAGATATACGCACTTTCCATATTTTACAGTCACGTATCCACTGCACAAACCTCCCAGGAATCCTCCAATGCCATAGATAGACACAACGAATGACCACAGCCACGTAAGGGGCTTCTGATGGAGGGGAAAGCCATATCGCTCCAGCCAGGTTTCGTTGAGAAACCTCCTAACATACTGGGAAAGAAAAGAGGATTTTCCTTAATAATAATCATGAAACCAATACACTGATCACAGTTATTCTTTTATTTAAATTAATTTTTTTTTAAAAGCTGCTGAAGATCCATCTTACCACAGAGGGATAGTTGATCATCGAAATCTGAAAACCAATTGTGAGGCTTCCACCAATTCCCAACAAAAGAATCATTTGAAACAGCTGCTTGTACTGAACCTGCCGAGAAATACAAATTGCAACAGAAGCTTGCATTAAGCACAGGATGTCCCTCATTACCTTCCGGGAATGATGTCGTATTCTGTTCTTCACAGATTCTTGTAAGGGCTTGTCTTCATCCACTGTTTCTACAGATCAGCTTGCCCCATTTCCCCGTAGCAATCCTACTCTGGACAAGCTGCCCTGTGGCAATTTGCTACCAGGCAGCCCTTGCTCCAGAGCAAATTGCTTCAATGCTTACACGGTTGGGAGCGAAAGTAAATTTTCAGAACATTCATGTTTCCAGCCCAAAGAAGTTCCGTCAGGCACAGGCCCGAGGTTAGATTTTGCTTCTTCTCTTCAAGTGGAAAGCAAGTCAGCATGACCCTTACTTTTCCAAATCAGATTACTTAACCTCTTGAGCTTAAGGACAAGCACATTTAAAGGATAGATTTTATATTTCTGTATAATAAATAATAGTGTAGCTGGTCCATGGGACACTGGAGAGAGCAAGGTAACTTTTAAAGTGCACCCATTGTACATCGTTTTACTCCTAAGGCCGTTTAATACAAATGTGTGGTGATTTCCTCAGCTGTGGTAGTGGCAAGGGTGGAATTGGGAGTGTAGGAAATAGCCTCCACTTTTTCCCTTCCAGTTCCACTTTCTTTGAAGGTCTGACATCAGGGCTGGCCTTAAGCAGGGCCAGTAGGGGCCATGGTCTGAACCCGGCCCCTGCTATTGAATGGGGCTAGTCCTGGTAGCCTCAGTGTCAGTGCTCCTGAGGTCTTGAGATGGGCTGTTTCTGTGGGATCCTCTCCCTGCCCATGACTCTCTGCCTCTGGGATGGCTACTTTTGGCAGGCCCCTGCCTCCCTTCCCTCCCCTCCCCTCCTAGGGGTGGAGGATCAGGAAGGGGCTAAGGGGGGTGGAGCTATGGAGGGTGGGCCATAGCACCCTCACATTTTATTTTCACCCTGGGCCCTACAAATTCTAAGGCTGGCTAAAAAGAACCATCTACTCTGGCTAAATTACACAATACTCACCAGTTCTGAGAGGAGCCTGCCCATCTTAAATCAAATCAATGATTTTATTACTGGTCATGGGAGAGCTGATGCCTCTGCTTCCTCGCCCACTTATACTTCTGAGGTAATAAGAAGCTGAAACTGTGAAAGCGAAGTTAATTTTTTACTTTGTATTGTTTTAATTGAATTGTGCTTTCCTAGCCATTGGATAAGGCTTAGAACTGTTGGAATAAATAGTTCAACCATTCATATAGGCTCAACCCGATTCAACAAAGGGGGAGGCATCTCTGAGAGGGAATGTTTAACATTAGGTATGTACTTGCTTACCGGCTTGGGAGAAGTGAAAATAGTTTCAGCATGAAGCCTACAGACCATTTAATTTATTAAAACGTGCCATCACTTTCTAGCCCAGGATAAGAGGTTACTTCTTTTTGGATTGGATTTGGGTGTATTATAATGTTTGGAGTTCTGACATCGAGCAAAACAAATATAAAGTGAAAGTGTACTGGGCAACCTGCAGTTTAATCATTGGGTACTTTCAGACATGACGCTAACCACCCTTTAACCACCCTTGGTGGTTATTTATGCATGTTGCAGGGCTGCATAGGGCATGAATACAGCCCTGCAACATGCATAAATAACCACCAAGGGTGGTTAAAGGGTGGTTAGCATCATGTCTGAAAGTACCCATTTTAAGGCTCACAAATGTTTTTGCCCAGTTAACACCATCTTTTGACCTAACCAGCATTGTGATTATTGAGTGTTTCCAGATGTAAAAATAACACATATACAGACGCTCACCTCTTACATCTGTTTAGTTAAAGCATAAACACACGCTCACCTCTTATATCTGTTTGTGTAAACACTATTTGTGCTATGTGCATAACACTTCTACTGTCCTGTCATTCAGGGTCTCCTCCCCAGTAACTAAGCTAAGTATGTGGATCTGCAACTTCTCAGCTTGGTGAAAATGTCCTTGTCTCTTCCTGTGTTCCCATCCCCCTTGTTTTCTCTTAGTTTTTTCTAGATTGTAAGCTCCTCGGGGCAAGGACCTGTCTTTAATTAAGGATTGTACAGTGCTAGGTATATTGCTGATATTTTATTAATTTATTATTATTATTATTATTATTATTATTATTAGTAGTAGTAGTAGTAGTAGTAGTAGTATTTTTATTATTTTATTAAATAATAACTCCAGATGTAGTCTAGGAAAGCATGCTTGTATACAGTGCATAGTTGCTGTTTACACGTAGCCACTGTTACATGAAGACATGTGCTGTGTCACTTCTGGTTTGCAGTCAGCCGAGAAACTATAGAGACAACTGGAACCTTTGTATCGCAGACAGCTAATTATACACATGCCCGCAATGCATTGCAAAGTAAGCACACAAATTCTGTTTGCACAGACATATTGCATCCAGGAATAGCTTCCAGAAGAAGCTATGTGGGGAGAAGTTTATTGGGTAGCTGCACAAACATACAATGGTACAAGAGTCTGTTCATGCATCCATGCACACTGGATGATGTCACAAAATTCAGCATTCAATGGATGTACACATTTCTCATTATATCTGGAAATGTTTACTGTTTCAGTCTTTGATCAACAGAAGGTCTTTCTTCATCAGAAATGATTTGTGACAACAGACATGGTCAGTTCACAGGAGGATTCACCTTGAATTCTGTAAGTGCTTTCCACATAAGAATAAAGTATTTTTAAGAATTAGGATGGGGTGTGTCTGCACTTCACATGAAGTCTTAGCAATGTGATCAGCAAAAGCACAAAATCCTGATCTTGGGTTTTAAGAGAGAAATGAAAGGGAACAACGCTTCCTTTGTTTTGTTTTTATGTGCATTTAACATGCATCTTTTCAATTCAACTTTATAAAAAGTTCAAGTACAAAAGAGTTAATATATATATGAGTGCTAGAGTTTAAGGAAAGAAAAACTTGCTTTATTTAAGGAAAATCACCAATTGGATGACAATGAATATTAAAAGAATCAAAGTAGACGTTTGTATGGAAGATGCTTGTTGCTCCTTTATTCTGTATCAAAAGTAGGAGGATTGTGTGGGTGCATTTAGATGCCTATACTAGAAAGATAGGAGCCATATCTGGAGAAAGTTTATTTATTTTATTTTTATTTATTTTTCAGATTTATATCCCGCACCCTCCTGCAATGCAATAAGTTGATGAAGTACAAGAAAATCTCCTTTGTGAAGTAGAAGGCATTCACTCTAAATAAAGTCACTGGAGAACCCAGAGAAACTATATCAGTTGGAATACAATATTGTAGGTTGAGGCAGGAATGGGAGATCGTGGAAGTCTACAACTCTGCGATATGACAGGGATTGGCTTTTCATATTGTTTTTTTTCCGATACAACCATATTCTTTACTGGATGTGCGTGACTCACAATATTTGTAACTTGTAAGTACAGCATACTGCTCTTGATAGAAATCCAGAAGTGGGGGATTGGGAAGGAAAATGAGTAGTATTGTGATAATCAGGAAACTCTCACCCCAAAGAGAGGCTGAGAGTCGAGTGGGACTTCTAATGGAACATCTGATTGAAAGTCGTTTAGGCTTCAGTCCTCAAAGCATTTATTCCAATAAGTCTTATTGAAATCAAAGATACTATTCTGGAATAAATGGCTTGCTTGAGGATTGCAGCCTTTGGTGCTTTTTGTAGCCAGCATGCTTAGTGGATAATGTGTTGGCGTTGGTCTTGGGAGATCAGGGTTAAAATATTGTCTTAGCTACGAACTCACTGGGGAGCCTTAGGCAACTCACTATCTCTCAGCCCCAGATCCCCATCTGTAAAATGGGTCTAATAATGACCTACTTCACAAGGCCACTGGGAAGGTAAACTAGAGTTCTAAAATTGTAAAGCACTATGAACCCTGAAAGTACTATGTAAAATACTAATAACAATTATCCCATTCACGGCTTGCACTTGTGTTTATTTTTGTATAATATATGAATTGTACCCTAAAGGTATAAAACATATGTCCTAAAACTATTACTACCAGCCCAAACCGTGCTTCTGATTCTGCACTGCCAACTTTCTGTGACGGGGTGGGCAAAGTTCCCAAGCCCAAGAGCCACATATCAAAATTTTCATATCGCTGAGAGCCACGACATGTGTTACATTGATTGCAGCTTCCCCCAATCCTGGAGACGGGGCAACGCTACTTCTCCCAGCTTCCCCCTCACATCAAAGCTCTGGCTCCAAGGCAGTCTGGTGGGTTGAGGCAGTAGCAACAATAGCACAGGGCATGGTCCCCCTGCTCCCATGGTTCCCTTAAGGATCCAGTGGCTAAAATGGCAACTCAGCATCTCTTGCTTCTGAGGAAGCTACATAGACACGCCCCAGGCAGCTACTTCTGGCAGGAGCCACACAGGTGCCTCCCAAGCTGCCATTTGCCATTCTATGATGTTGGCCAAGATTTTCTAAATCATATGGCTAAAAGAACAACACTGAGTTCTGCATGCAATTCCACCCAACGTTTTTTCTTGAGTCTCTCAGTGGTTGCACTTCTATTTATATAAGATTAGACAAACAAAAAACCTATGGTTTAAAAAAACCTAGTTAAGGCAGATTCACATCAAGCAAACTTTAACAAACCAGGAAATTGTATGTTAAGGCTCCCGCCTTAACTTGCTTTTCACACCTTGTAAGCAGTGAAGTTTTGTATGGTCTCATATACTGTGCTCGCTTACAACTTAGGCTCCATGCACCCACACTTTGCCTTGGTCTTTCATCCCCAATCCTCTTCCTTTGCAGGTTGGGGGTAACACTAGAGCTAGGATGACATGCTCATCCCTGTCTGATATTACATTGTTACTCTACTTCCAATGTGGAAATAATTTATCTTTTTTTTGCTTATATTCCAGATCTCCATTCTGTGGCACTAGATCAAGTACATCTCCCCACTGCACAGGCAGCTAAGAGCATGTAACTATTCCAACATGAAGCAACTCGATGGATCAGTTGTGCTGTCCTTACATTTAAATTTATTTTATCTGGGACCACCACCTACTCTAACCCACTACTTATTTGTGCCCCCCCCACCAACTAATCACCACTTCACTCTCAGAGTATAGAAAAGTTCTGACTTCAGCTGCTATCACCCCACCCCCACCGTGTTTAACTCACTAGCTTCCAACTGCATAGTCTGGCCTCTACTACTACCCAATAAACCCCATTCACCTCCCCAAAACTCACAAGACTGCTGACCACTATAATAACCATCATTACTCATAGCAAATACATCTATGAGTGTGTGAAATGACAACTCCCATTGCCCTCAAAGAAAAGAAAACCCAGGAGAGAAGATGTACTAATATACAACGGGGCAATAGAGTCTAGAACAACACGAGGGTAGCTATGGTGCTTATTAGCATTATAGTAGTATTCCCCATAGTCTCTTACATCACCCAAAATATTGGGTCTTACATCACCCAGACGTACATCACTCAAAATATTGACATTCCACCCACTTCTTATGGCATTCCTCCTATTATTTCACCATGTTCCTTCCTGCTGTACTCAATTCCTATGGCCTCCTCCCTGTCATTCCACTGTCTCTCCCTGCTGCCTTCATTATTCCACATCCTCTTCCTCCCCCAGCCCCAGAGATGCATTTCCATTGTATCATTTCATGGTTAATGAGATACAATTTAATTTCAAATTAGCATTAATGTTTCCCCATTCCTTCCATTGCCCATTCCATGGATTTCATGTCAATGCTTACCCACACTCTAAATAAACACTTACACAGCAGTTCCCCCAGCTTTAGCGTTGCCCCCAACCTGCAAAGGAAGAGGATTGGGGCTGAAAGACCAAGACAAAGTGTGGGTGCATGGAGCCTAAGTTGTAAGCGAGCACAATATGTGAGACCATACAACAACTTCACTGCTTACAAGGTGTGGAAGTTAAGGCAGGAGCCTTAACATACAATTTACTGGTTTGTTAAAGTTTGCTTGATGTGAATCTGCCTTAACTAGGTTTTTTAAACCGTAGGTTTTTTGTTTGTCTAATTTCTTTGGTGTTTTTAATAACACGATCCAAACTCCTGAGAGTGAATTCAGGGAGTATAAAGATGGCAAGAAATTGTACTACATCTATGTTTTGGTTACATGATGTTTCAGAAAATAAGACACATTTTCTGCAGATGGTCATGAAGACATTAATATATGCCATTAAAAAAAAAGAGTAGAGAACTTGTAGTAGTGAACAACAAGTTACGTTTTACATACATATATATTAATTAACCAAAGCAAAAAACTTAACAGTTTAAAAATAAACTTAAATGTACAAGAGTTTTCTTAAAATACACACACACACAAAATTCAGTACAATTACAATTCAAAACACCTTCCACTCCATACATTGCAACAAAACATAAACACCAAAAAACATAGAAATGAATTCACAATTAGAGCAATATTTAATATTTTATCATCAACATACATGTAATATATGTACTAAATTCCTTACCATACATACTTCATTTTTATCAATAACTAAACTTGCACATTTTACAATTATGAAACTAATTTATT
>QEPC01006781.1:749423-775386 GCA_003113815.1 Sphenodon punctatus | reverse complement strand
CAGGATGTTTCTTATCTCTTTGTGTCTGAGAGATATTCAGAGAGCTTCTCCTACTTCCCTCCTGAACACACCTAGTTTTAGGACTTAGTATAGATGTAGGCCTTTCCTATCCTACATGTATTTCTTAATAAAGCTACTTAAACTTAAGTATGCTTCCTGTCTGCTTATTAATGATTAGCTACTCACACTCCTCTGTAAACTCTGTATTAGACAATGCAATGATCTCACAGTCCTTGCATTCCAACAGTTTCCCACCTCTGCAAAAGACCCCCACAAAGTTTCCACAAAGGGGGTAATTAGTACAGCATGAGCCCACACACACAACCGTTAGAGCTATCAATGTTGAGATTCAGGTATATGGTACCTGACAACAGTTAGATAGCAGATACAATGTAACCATCACCTGATGCAGCTTGTGCTTCCTTCTCTGCTTGTGGTGTCCTTCCGATGCTTCCTATTATTAGCTCCATTCCCACTGAAACTGCACGCGACTAAATTTATGCTCTGCAAATGGTCTCACTGATTTCAAGGCTCATGCCACCACAGGATGAGCTCCCCACTGGATCCCAAGCATCCTCCACCCACCAGAGAAAGGATTCCAGGATCAGGGCCCCATAAACAGAACTGGACGTGAACCTTCGATGATGAGCAGCAGCCAAATTTTCCCCCAAAATGTACAGTTTTTCCCCTTCCCACTTGACGACAGCAGCATTACAGGGGATTTGAACACAGAACCGCTTGCCCCCTAAGCAAAGATCCTATCTCTAGACCAACACACCCTTGGCTTTTGCAGTCAAAGATGCAAGATAGCCAAGAATGGTTCTGACCTATTGACTTCTGGCTTATAGGCCTGGCATAATGCTGCACCACTGCAGATGCAGAGGTTGATTGGATTCCAGGATCAGGGCCCAATATACAGGACTGGACATGAACATTAGATGGCCAGAAGCAAAATATATATACCTTTTTCTAAAGGTATAGTCTTTTTCCCTCCCACTTGACAATAGCAGTATACTCTAGGGGATTTGAACGCAGAACCTCTTGATCCCAAAGCAAGATTCTTAACTCTAGACTGCCAATCTCTACTATGTGTAGCATTGGATTTTTGTCCTCAAATAGGTAAAGAAGAGTGGGCGTATACAGCGGATCCAGAGACCTTGTGTGCCAGATGCCTGAGCACCAACAAAGCAGTAGTCTATACCAGCAGAGTAGATTGGACATCACAACTGAACTTACTCTCATTATACTCTTCACACATATCAGTGTTTATCATATGTGTTTTATCAAGGGTGTTTTCACAAGTCCCGTCACGCGGCTCTTTCCTTTCGCCCTCAACAGCAGTATATGGAGCATGCCAGGAAGTTGGGTATTGTATGCGTTCTATCGAGGGTGTTCTCACGAGCTCCGTCATGCAGCCCTTTTCCTTCTCACTCAACACACGGAGCATACCTGGACCTCGGATATTATACATTATGTTGAGGGTGTTCTCACGAACCCCACACAGCCCTTTTCTTTCTCTCTTGATAGCAGTATACCGTACTCATACCAGAGACATGGTTCTCACAAGCACCGTCATGTGGCCATTTTTCTTCTTATGCGACAGCATTGCCACAGGGGATTTGAACCCAGGACCTCTTGTCCTCCAAGCAAGGATCATACCTCTAGATTATTAGTATTAGTATTTGTATTATTATTAGCAAGCATTTATATATCACAAGCAATGTACCTGGTGCTTTACAAAGTAATGGAATAGACATGGTCCCTGCCCTTGGGCTTACATGCCCTCGCACCTCATAGCTCTCAAAGACACCATCTAGCTGAGAATGGTTTTATCCATTGACCTCTGGGTTACAGGTCTGGAAAAATGCTGCTCCATTCTGCGAATGCAGAGGGTGTTTGGATTCCAGGATCGGGGCCCCATGAACAGGAATGGATGTGAACCTTTGACAGCCAGGAACAACAACAATTTTCCCCCTAAAGGTAAGGCATTTTCCCTTCCTATTCTAAGACAGCAGCACAACAGGCTATTAGAACCCAGGCCCTCTTTCTTCCTAAGCAAGAGCTGTATCTCTAGGCCAACAAGGCCTGCACTTCAAAAGGGGGGGTTTTGTCCTCAAGTTGGTAAGAAAGGGTTTGTGGGTCCAGAGGCCTTGCTTGCCAACCAGCTGCCTGGGTCCCTACAAAAGAATTGTCTACACCAACCAATCAGACTGGAGTTTTTGGGCATCACAATTTCCTCTCATTATACTCTTCACATGTATGAACGTTCATCATAAGCATTCGATTGATGTTGTTCTCACAAGGCCCATCACACAGCTCTTTGCTTTCACCCTCAACAGCAGCATAGGGAGCATACCTGAAGCTTTGATATTACATGTGTTCTATCGATGTTTTTCCTCACAACCCCATCACATGGCATTTTTCTTTCTCAACACACAGGCCTTTTTTTCCCTGCCTTCAATGGCAATACACAGAACATAACAGGAACTTGGATATTATGCTGTTCTTACCAGCCCCATCACATGGGCCTGTTTTTTCCTCTTTCTCAATCGCAGTATACCATACTCACACAGCGGACATTGATATGGTCCTCACAAGCACCATCACGCAGCCTTTTCTTTTGTCACTTGACAGTAGTACCTCAGGAGATTTGAACCTAGGGCCTTTTGCCCCTCAAGCAAGGATCACACTGTAGACCAACATGCCCTTACAACTATGTCATCTAGCCAAGAATGGTTTTATCCATTGACCTCTGGGTTATGGGCCTGGCACGATTCTGTACCACTCTGTGGATGCAGAAGTTGCTTGGATTCCAGGATCAGGGTTCCATGGCCAAGACTAGATGTGAACCTTCGATGACCAGCAACAGCAACAACAGCAAAAATTCCCTAAAGGTACACTCTTATCTTTTTCTTTCTCACTTAATGACATCAGCAGTACAGGGGATTTGAACGCAGAACCTCTTGCTTCTTAAGTAAGACGCTTACGCTTACTTTTAGGCCATCATGCTCCAATATTGATTTTATATCCTCAAATCAAATAGGTATGGAAGAGTGCATGACATAAGTATAAGGTTAAAGCATACAGACAGTACTTTAAAATCACAATTAAACATCTTATAGCTAACCATTGCACAATCTGTGAACAGTGGCATGTACTTCGAGCATTTCCCGACTTTTCTATGCAAACCACATTCACTATTCATGGCAAATCAATGAGAAAATCCCATCAACAGTGGGTTGCAAGCCAGAGGGAATTGTCCCTGGAACACCCATTGAACTCTATGGGCCTCTCAATAAAGAAAGTTAGCTCTGCCTTAACTATGGAGCCACTACTGTGGCTCCAAAAATAAGCCACCATTAATGAAGTTATTCTCAATGTTGTGTTTGAACAGATAATCAGGACCCTCTTTGGGAGAGGGGCTTTTATGTTGCATCCTCTTTGTTCATGGACAGTCAATCTCGACAAAATAATATTTATTCAAGTCCTACAGTTTTATAACAACTCATAACAAATCTGAAATTGTAGATATATTATTATTGGGCATTTTTACACACACATTAAAGTTCCGGATTTTTCAATCTTCTGGGTTTACAAGTCCACAAATAAGTTCTGGATTCATTTTTCACACACACACACACACACACACACACACACACACACACACACACACTGCCCTGAGGCAGTTCCTGGATGCATTCTTCACACAAACACTGCCCTGAGGCAGCTTAAAGTAGCCGCAGCTGTAGATGTGACAGGCTGCCATGGAAACCAAGTGACCACAGCTACCTGGAGCAAAACTTTTTACACACAAAAGTTCTGGGAGAAGATCTACACAGAAGTTCAAAGATCTGGATGTTTAAGATCTGGGTGAGTGATTTATACACACAGAAAGTTCAGGATGTAACAGCAAACATCCAGGAGAAATGTGTGTGTAAAAACACCCATTATTAGCAAGCATTTATATACCACCAGAAATGTACCTGGCACTTTACAATCAATCAATCAAATCTTTATTAGGCTCTAGCTTTCGCCATGGCCAGAAGAAAAAAACCAAGGAACAGGAGGGGAAAGACGATACATCAATACCGCTCCAGGCACTTTACAAAGTAATGGAATAGACATGGTCCCTGCCCTAGGGCTTACAATCTGAGAGACGGGGGATGAGGGGGAGGGGAGACGAAGGAAGGAGAACAGAGGGAGAGACAAGGGGTGTAACATTCATGAAGATGCGAGGTCCCAGGTGCACGTGCTTGGCTTGGTTACATTGAGAATGATGACTGTCTGGACCGTGTGGTGAGGATATGAGTACAATCAGGTAACAGATTGTACGGAATGGAGGGTATCAGCAGGAGTTAGGTGAGGGGAGTGAGGAGTTGGGGAGGGTAGAGTGGAAGAGGTGGGTCTTGAGGAGGGATTTGAGGGTACGAAAGGAGGGGGTGAGGTGGATGTGGGCAGGGAGGGAGTTCCAGGCATGGGGGGCAGCTAGGGAGAAGGGACGAAGGCGGTTAGAGGAGTAGGAGAGGCGTGGGAGGGCGAGAGAGGGGACAGAGGAGAAGTGGCGTTCATGAACTGGAGTATGGAGGGAAATTAGCACAGAGAGGTAGGGGGAGAGCAAGGTTGTGAAGAGCTTTATAGGTGAAGACTAGAGGCTTGTGCAAGATTCATTCAGGAAGGGGGAGCCAGTGAAGAGAGGAGCGGAGGGGCTGCACGTGGTCAAAGCGACGGGCAAGATGAATGACCGTGGCAGCAGAGTTTTGGACAGAGATAAAGGGAGAAAGGTGAGAGCGGGGGAGGTCAGTGAGAAGGAGGTTACAGTAATTGAGGCGAGAGATGACCAGGTCATGAACAAGGGTTTTGGCAGAGGAGACAGAGAGAAAAAGGTGAATCTTAGCAATGTTATGGAGGGAGAAGTGACAGGATTTGGCAACAGAGTCGATGTAGGGTTTAAAAGAAAGGAGTGAGTCAAAGATGAAGCCTAAGCTACGGGCTTGGGGGACAGGAAGGATGGTGAGCCTGTCGATGAGGATTGACAGGGACAAGGGAGAGGAAGGATGAGGGGGGAAGATAAGGAGTTCAGTTTTAGCCATGTTGAGTTTGAGTTGACGTTTAGACATCCAGGTAGAGATGTCAGAGAGACAGCCTGAATAATTTTTTTTTAAAATTATATAAAATAGATGGAGAGAGAGAGAGAGGGAGTAGAGAGATAGAGTTGAGTATCATCAGCGTAGAGGTGATATTGGAAGCCATGGGAGGCAATGAGTTTGCCTAGGGACAGGGTATAGGTAGACAAGAGGAGAGGGCCAAGGACAGAGCATTGGTGTCAGTGGGGGAAGGGAAGGAAGAGTTTCTAACAGGGGGAGAAGTGAAAGAAGGACCAAGCACTCACGGACTCACAGTCAAACCTACTGCGCTTACTCCCTGGGCTTTCTTATCATGAGAAAGGTGCCCGTCAGGATAGTGTGTGGGCTGATATAGTCTCACTGAGACCCAGCCCCTATCATCATAGGGCGGAGAGCGAAGAGGCAGACTGAAGTCTAAGGGTTCCACAGATCTTTCTCTCGTGCACACCGTTCCACACCAGGAGGGGGGCAAGGGTTCAATGCGTGCACCAAAGTGGGGGGAGAAGGGTAAGGTCCTAGGAGTCACAGGGGAAAGGCAAGGGAACAGACAATACTCACAGCGGGGGAGAGGGAGGGGCGGAATCCCGGGAAGGGGGGGGTCACCCAAGCACTCTCCAGACACCCGCCTTTCACTCCTCCACACTCACCTGCAAGGTAAGAATAAACACTAGGATCCACACAGTCTTCTTACAGCAGTATACAGAACCCAAACCACAGTGAACACATGCAATATTCACTTGGAGACAATCGCAAGAACACTTAGCTTAGAGACAGGGGCCAGCTTCTCTCTTCGATTACTGGCGCTGTCTGTGACCCAGCGCTGGCTTCTTATTCCTGTAGCTCCACCTCCTGCCTTGCCAGGAGCTGTGCGGAGCGGTGCAACGGCCCTGGGCGTGACCCCATGTTCCCAGAGGTTCCCGGAAGCGTGGGTACCCCATCGTCAGCTGGCCCCCTCGCCGGGGCAGCGGCTGCAGGAGCTCCGTGGCTTGTGGTGCCACGGGGGAGGCTGGTGCGGGGTCGGGAAGGGGAGCCCCGAGGTGGTGAGATTGCCCCTTCCTCACACTTGGGGAACACCAACCAAGAGTGGAAGGGAGGAGGAGGTAGAGTTGGCAAGAGACACATTGAAGGAGTGGTCAGAGAGGTTGGAGGAGAACCAGTCAGTATGGACCCACAGAAGCCAAGGAAGTGACTTCAGCAAGAAGGCTATATCCACCCTGCACGGATTTCTAGTATCCCACCGTATGCTTTGTTGGAGAAGTTGTAAAAAACCAACCCAGACCCCCAGAGCCGTTTCCATTGTCCTAAACAATCCCTTCTGATTGAGTAGACCAAATCCAGCCCCATATACCTGGGGAGGCCATTTTTTCCCAGGTGTATAACTAAGACTTGGGGTGGCATCCCCTGCATTAACCCATGAAAGATGGGCATCAATTGATCTCACAACATCTCCTTTCTCCCCTTTCACAGAATCTGGGCATGCCTGCTCAGCCTGAGCTGTGAGCTCCAATTGTCCTCTTGGTCGCTGCAGCCACCCAGAAGACAATGCTGTTTCCATGATCCAGATTTGTTTCCAGGCACAGTGACCTATACCAGCTAAGTGGACAACAAAAACAATTAGGTGTGATCCCCATCAAGTCCCAGCTCAGCTGCTCCAGGGGCCATCCCCTCTCCAGCGGCACCAATGGGACAGATGTACCCCATGGAAGGCCCGTGACTGCCATCTCCCAAGTGACTGTATGTCCCTGTTGCCCAGACCCGCTGTGGCTGATGTCTGATAAAGCTGCTCCTTTCCTAAAGAAATACAAACCAAATTGGTCAGCCACATACACTGTCCTTATCAAGCACCTCTTCATTACCACGGTGAACTGGTAACTGGTTAGTGGCTGGCCGTTACTGTGAAGGAATAAGTAACCAGCCTGAAGTGGGAGGCTGCCATGTACACCCTCATTGTCCTCATTGGGTAAATTTCCAAATTGCAAGACTCATAGAGCTGCTGCACCGACGCTACCCTTCCCCTCTGGTCTACTTTGGATTGCCTAAGTTTCAATGTTGTGGTGTTCCCAGACCATTTGAGGTTGGCCATCTGCAAAGCCCTACCCAAATGGTCAGTCCGAGCTCGAGCCATGATTTCACCGAGCCACTGTATAGGTCCCACCAAGCTTGAGCCACTCTATAGGTCCCCCAAAAGGCTACCATGAAGGCCACCGTAAAAAGCAGTACCTCGGAGTTGTTCAAACAAAGTCTTGGCAAAGACCACACCATAAACACCAGTAATTGCAGCGTAATGGGGTATCTATAATCAGCCAGACGTTCTTCCTGCCTACGCCAGGCCTCTAGAAGGCCCTTCAGAAGAGGGTTCTGACCTGGCTCAGACAATCCTGCAGAAGAAGGAAATGGCTACCCATTTGGCTGCTATGCTACCTGGCACCAAGTCCTTGCTATGAAGATGAAGCCCAAACCTGATTACATGGGGGAGAGAAATTGGAAGCTGGTCCTTCCCATTCTTTGGCCCACATGAAAGCCTGAAATTCTTCAAAAGCTCGCTATACGGGACCTATATGGTGGCTCGGTGAAATCATGGCTCGAGCTCGGACTGACCATTTGGGTAGGGCTTTGCAGATGGCCAACCTCAAATGGTCTGGGAACACCACAACATTGAAACTTAGGCAATCCAAAGTAGACCAGAGGGGAAGGGTAGCGTCGGTGCAGCAGCTCTATGAGTCTCGCAATTTGGAAATGTACCCAATGAAGACAATGAGGGTGTACATGGCAGCCACACGTGTAGCTGGGGCGACAGAATCCTGCAAAGTGTTATAGAGCTCTAGCATCCAAGGTTCCAGAACTCTGCCAGGAATCGATCTGCTGTTCAGTTGGCCCACGGAGCCAGCTTCCTGAAACAATTCTTCTGAAACTAAGATAGGGCATAGCTATGTTGTTATTCAGTCCTGGTACATGCTTTTCTGTGAATAAAATGTTATTTTTTAGACAGACCAGAACAAATTCCTTAACCAGCCGCATCACCCTACTCGATCTAGCAGATAGGTAGTTATTAACATGGACCACTGCCATGCTAATGCTCCAGAATACAATGCTACCGTTGGCAAAGTGCTCAGTCCACAGATGCACTGCCACCACTGTTGGAAAAAGATCAAAGAATGTCAGATTCCGAGTGATGACTTGTGTGGACCAAGCTGCAGGCCACTTCTCTGCACCTCTGAAAAGTACGCCTAGGCCTATACTCACTGCCACATCTGAGTGGACTTGAAATTCAGTTTCCACCAACAGGCGTTCCCTCCAGATGCTGATGCCATTATTATGCTCAGCTAGAAAATTAGCTCAAATTTCCAAATCTTCCCTGACCTCTTGTGTAACCCTAATATGATGATGAAGGGCGTGTATTCCCATCATTTTTGCATAAAGACAAAACATGAATGCTCTACCTGAGGCAATGACCCTGCAAGCAAAATTGAGGTTCCCCAGCAAGGCCTGCAACTCCTGAATGGTGACCTTTGTGGCATGCCTGACCCTTTCAACCTCGGCCTGCAGGGTGGCCATCTTGACTGCCAGTAAGCATGACTGTTGTGCTAAGGAGTCCGGCTCGATTCCCAGGTATGCCGTCAAACTCATTGCAGGGCTTCCATTTTTTCCTCAGCCAGTGGGACTTCAAAGGTGAAAGTCAGAGAGCAAGTTGGTGCAGTCGTTGGACCCTGCCCTCCTGTGAACAGGAAGTCATCCAGGTAGTGAGTCACGTGGCACGACACCACCCTTGTTCACAGTATCCACTCTAATATAGCACTGACTTTCTCAAACGTAGTGCAGCATATAAAACACCCCATTGGCATTGCTTTATCAAAGTAGAATCTGAGACTGGGCGACAACCTCCCCTGCTGAAGGGACGCGTTCACTACCCTCGCCAGCACCGTCCCCAAAGTCTCCCTGGAGGCTTTCATCAACCAGGATGGGCACGGCTCTAATTCACAACTTGTGGCTCTAACAGACCCCAGGACATCCACCGCATTGGCTGGCGTCACTTCCTGAAACTCATCCCAGAAAGATCGACCAGATGGGGCCTCCATAACCCTGTGCCCCTCGCTTACTGCTTCCAATCCAGTGTCAAAGTTACTCTGGATCTGAGTGATCTTGTCTGAAAAGTAGGTGGCAAACTCCTCACAGCGGGCCTGGGACAAGTCCCCATCCAGGCAGAGGAAGGCTGGACTGACCAGCCCCCGCACCACCCGGAACAGCTCCACTGGACGCAACTTCCCAGACACTATGAGTGCAGCAAAGAACAACTTCTTTGCTGTCCTCACAGCCAAGTGGGTCCTATGGAGAAGTCGGTCAGATTCAGAGCGAGTCCAACGCCAGCGTCGCTCTAGTCTCCTACCTACCTGTTTCATACACCGAAGCCCCTCAGTAAACCAAGGGGCCCTGTGGTGACGAGACGGAGGGAGAAGATGTCTCGGCGCCACCCTATCAATGGCCTCCCCTAACAAGATGTTCCAATGCCGGACAAGTCCATCCACAGAGTGGCCGTCCGGGTCTAAGGTTAACTCCCTCAAAGCCTCCTGGAACAGCTGAGGTTCCATCAGCCTCCGAGGGAGGACCAACCTAACTGGTCCATTCCCCTTCTGGAGGAGGTGCGCTGAGAGACTGGCCTGTAGGAGATAATGATCCGTCCATGACAAGGGTGTGACCCTCAAATCCCCCACTAACGGATCGCCCACCTCAAGGCTAGCCTCTATGATCAAAAGACCCACTAGGAGAGGGGCTGGATGAAGAAAGCTCCCACCTTTCAGACCATTAATAAGAAAAGTCCCAATGGACTCAGTTACTGTATCAAACAAACTCCAAGGTCTTAACTGAAATATTTGATGGTGCATTTGTATCCCTATTTTTAGTAACATTCAATAAAATTTCATCTTGCTTTTGCCCAATAAATTTGCACCTCGGAGAATTATTATTATTGGATTGGTCATGTTTCAATAATAGTATCAACAACAGGTACTAATCGGACCGCCATCACTTCATCCTGATCAGCAGCTGTAGATGTTCGAGGCATATCTCCTTTCTGGGTTTCTGACAGCACAGTAGGGCCAGGGAGATGTTATCTCTCATTTCCCTTGGATTAAGGGAAATGGATCAGTTCCAGTTCTCATCTTACTGTATTGATTAACTGGAGGGTCAGTACTTAGAAGGCATCTTGTAAAGCTATCTTTTCTCATTGCTTTACCTGAATACTTATCCTCCAAGAAAGCTGAGTTAGAAGGAAACTGTTGCGTAGATTCAGTAGAATTGGAACCATTAATATCTGAATGGACCGTTCTCTCCACATAAGAAGATAATCGGGGGGCCCCTATGATCCTCCAAATTAGACACTTTAGGACACTTAGAATGCTGGCAGTTCCCTAAAAGGGAAGGAGAAGGGGTTTGTCTGCCTCTCTTGTGATCCATAGCAAGGGGACAAATACCACACTATCAAATAGCCCAATACAATTAACAAACTTATTGCGAAAGAAAGCAGTTAACACAATGTCCCATTTCTCAATTTCCGCTATTAGGAATAAGAAGCAACCTATTTTAAAAACAGAATTTTATTAAATAAGAGTTCATTTTAGCCAGTCTGATCTTGCGAATACTGTCAATGAAATGGGCCTCTGCTGGCTGGTCAAAGCTTGGTGCAGAAAATGCGTTCTGCAGGGGAATTCTTTCCTGACGTTGATAAACATTTCTTCCCAAAATGTAATTTATTGAATTTCTCTGTGATTTCTGCGATTGACCTTCCCTTTGTCTCTGGGAGGAACAAGTAGACGAAAATTCCTGTGCTGACAAGAACTCCAAAAAAGATAAAGAAGCAGAAATGACCCAGTTTATCCTGGAAACAAAAATAAAAGAGAAAAGGATGAGCAACTCCCCTTTCCCATCCGGCTTGCCCTATTAACTACTGGAAAAAAATTGTTTTGCCTCTTGTAACCAAGCCAAGCACATGCACCTGAGACTTCGCATCCATCTGAATGTTTGTTTGTCTTCTCCCCTGTCTCTCCCATTGACCCCTCTCCCTGTCTCCCCCTCCTTGTATTTTAGATTATAAGCCACAGGCAGGGACCGCATCTATTTCTGTGTTCTGTACAGCACCAGGCACATGGCTGGAGCTATATAAATGTTTATTATAATAATAATAATAATTGGGGCTGGGGATAAATAAAATGATGATTCTAAAGAAGAAACATTTCTTTATATCTTTAATCCATTTATAAACCAGCAGAGTTTGAAGGCGAGGTCAATGTCCACCTCCCCACACCCACTCCTGACCACATGTGCTATATTTGTTATACAGCTAGCTTCCACAGGATGTTTCAAAGTATTGATTACCTAAATGGAACATGCTGACACTTTGCCTGGAAAGATAGTGTAAACTACCCCGCTTCCAGTCTGCAGTCAGATGAAAGACCAGAGACACATATTTTTAGTAAGGGACCCTGATGCTTACGTCACTTCTCCAAAGTGCCTAGTGTCATGTCCCCTTCCATGGGTATATAAAGCCCTGCACCATTTTCCTAAGCACCATGCGTGGAGTCACTGCAGAGACCCTGCACTGTACTGAGGATGGAGCAGGTGGGTTCCTTGGTTGCCAGGAAAAGAAGATGGCTTAATGGAATTACTTACCACAACCAATGGGAAAACCATCCCAGTCGCAGTAAGGCCCACCCAGGCAATGGTTCCTGAGATTACAAATGCCGATGATCTGGCTGATTGGCTGAAGATTTCCATCATGACTGACATGACTGCACCAGCTGAAGAAGAAATGTCAACAGATAATAAATACATCACCATATTTTTGTGTTTTTCTTTGGGAATTGTAGCTACCCTTCCTTCCAAAGCCAAAATTCACCCCGAGTCACTTAGCTGGTCCATATGGAAAGTGTGGTTAAGGCACTCCGGTTTTATGTACATAAGGGAGTGATAGGGCCAGCACTACATCCAACTGCCTTTGAACTTGCCCAGCCCAAGGGATCTGGTACCCATTCACAGGTGAGTGGAGCGGAAGCAGCCATCCATCATGAGACCAAGCAAGACTGAAACCCACAGTCTTCAGGGATGTAGTCAAGTGTCTTACCCTCTCAGCCACCAAGCCCCTCCTCCCTCCCCAATGAAAAAGGCAAGATGCATACAGTTAATATTCAGCTAATGAAACAATCAGATCAGTTAATATTCAGGAGCAATATTTGGACAAACTAATGAGTGACTATTTTTTTCCTCTCCCTTCTGAAATACAGGCAGTTATTACTTTCAGTGGGTCTAGAAACAGGGCAGGTGGCTACGCTGCTGAGATAACAAAGGGAATAGTGTGCTGCAGTAAGAAAATGAATGAAAATGAATAAAGCAATCAGTAACACACACCTGTGACCGTTTGTCAGACCCCAGCCTTGAACCTTCACCCCAGGCTTCCTAGAGCAGTGGCTGGGCCTTTAGTATTGCAGTTCTCCCATACCTTTGGCCCTGTCACTTCCTCAAAGGACCTCTGTGCTAGGGGACACTCTTCCAGGCCAGCATCCCTAGCCCTTGCCATGCCTCCCAGCTTCCTGGTTGGTAGCCAGCAGCAGGGAGCTGGGTGGAACTTCCGCTCGTTTCTAGTTCCTGTCCCTGCTTTGATTCTGTTTCCAAGCTCTGCTGCCTGAGCCCTTTCTCTGGTCTTAATCCTGAGCCTCTGTCCTGGCTGCGATCCTGATCAAAGCCCACTGTCGACCCACATCCCAGATGCTGCTCCCCCCCCCCGGACCCTTACACAGTTTGTCTGGGACTGCACATTCTAAACGTTGCTGTTGCTTGGGAGACGGAGGTGGCTTAAGGCCTAGTAGGGAGCTGCTAGTCACTATGGCTATTGTTGTCATCATACCATTCCTACCATCCCCTGTGTTATTGTACTTACAGGGTCCAATTCCGTAGAAAAAAACAAAGAAGAAGATGAGAATTACACTGCCGTAGGACATCCAAGTGAACCGATACTAGAAGGAAAGAAAAGCAAGGGGAGAAAGTGCTAATTAATATTCTAGTAAATAAACAGCATGTTCAGTATGTAGTTTGGAGATACCATGGGGACTGATTCCTGTATTGAAGGTCAAGGCGTTTATATCAAGGGTTTGGTTGGGGAAAGTTCAGGAGCCATGGATCTTAACACTGAAGCTGAATTCGGGTGTCGCAGACTTGTAAGACTAGAATAACAGGGTTTTGGTGAATGACAAAGGGACTTCCCCATGCATGTTGGGGTTTCACAAAAGCAAGACAATCTACATTATCTGAGAAAAGGTGCAGGACAGGTTAGTCAGCAGGAAAGGTAGGAAAAGTCTAGGCTCATGGTACTGCCATTTTGGCAGCTGGCTGAGAAAAAAACAGGCACACAGCCTCCATCAAGACAGGCTAAGAATACAGAGCTCCTAGGAGGAGCCATGAGTTTGTATCCAAGTAAGACACAACCCTACATTGATGAAATTTCAAATCTGGGGCCAACTCTCTGAGTATCCCACCTAATTTCATCATGGGAACCCAAGTTTGCTTTAAACATAAAGTTAGCTGTGGTTTCTGTGGAAGAAGTTTCCCCAAAGAGGGGTTTCTTTACCTGCAGGCTGAGGGTTGTAATTAGGGATGCCATAATCAACGCCATCATCCCATAGCCACCCCAAATCAGCACCTTCCTGCCAAACCGGTCAATAATGGAGCTCTGTGAAGCAAAAAACCACAGTAGCCATGATCCACAAACCACTTACTGTGCAGTATTAGAAGTGCTATCCTTCAGAAGAGAATTTAAATTAAAATCTGTTGTGCTAAGTGGCTGGCTAAACACTGATATGAATAGAAAATATACAAACGATTTAAAAATCAAGCCTGTTTTTTTTTTTAATTCCACCATCCACTAAAGTATGGATGCTATAGGGGTGGAATGTGGCAGCTTTTTAACAATACATAGCATCATCTCAAAACAAAACTATAGCAGGAGGTGGAGAACACTGTAACCAAATGAAATCCTAGAAGAACCCAGGTAGGTAGAGAGAATAAATGGAACTACCATGACTATTTGTGCAAAAAGGGATCATAGAGGCTTCAAAAATTACAAGAATTCAGGGCTTCCATGTGACATCTCTTCCAAAAGATGGCAGCATTCTCCTGGCAGAACATTCACTTCTTAGCACTTTGCTGTTGAATCAGATCTGCTGAGTGCCACACACTGACAAAATTTTCTGTAGCTACATGAAATTTCCCCTAGTTTCATATGCAAAGAATTAACCCGTTTATAAATCATTCTAAGATCACAGCAAAGTTACAGACATCTGATGCACCTGAGCACGGCAGAATTTTGGTTGGTGTTTTATAGAAAACTCATCTTTTTAGACAGGAGAATAAACATTTGAAAATCTGGCTCTGAATCAGCCATTTTGTGTCATTTCCTGCAGTCCACTAACGTGTTTCCATTAAAATGTCATGCTATCCTTCTTCTTCCCCCGTGGTTGCTCCTGTATCTGATCTCACACATAGCAGTGGCCTGTACATATATGTCACTATCAAGGGGAACACGATATACATTTCATTATATATGTGCCTTCCCTTGAATGAGAAATTCTTCACAAAGACCCCCCAGAAATAGAAAGTAATTGTGGGGGATCTAATTTACAGTTTCATATGATGGTGCAGTATTCGAAAGGTTCTTTAATTCAGATACTGAAGGAACAGCCTCTTAAGACAGCACAGCTCAAACCCCATTTCCCATCCTCTTTCAAGCTGTAGCCTAGTATTACTTACACATAGGAGAATGGCACAGAATTCGCAGATGCCAACTCCAAGTGACACGTAGGGGATAAGGTCTTCTTCCAACTTGGATGTGCGGAACACGTCAAAAGTGTAAAAATAGATCTGGGGGGAAAAAAAATCCAAGTAAACAGATTAAAAAATGCAGTCAGGATGCCTGGGGTGGGTTGAATTTAAGATTGCACTGCTGCTCCTGTCTCTTATACACATCTAGATGTGTATAAGAGACAGCCATTTGGGTAGGGCTCTGCAGTTGGCCAACCTCAAATGGTCTGGGAACACCACAACATCGAAACTTAGGCGATCCAAAGTAGACCAGAGGGGAAGGGTAGCGTCGGTGCAGCAGCTCTATGAGTCTCGCAATTTGGAAATGTACCCAATGAAGACAATGAGGGTGTANCTTGTTGTGGAATTTGCTTCCTCCCGATGTCCATCTCAGTTCCTCCTTCCTGACTTATTTATTCGGACTTATTTATTCTGTAGGTGGTTTTAGGATCCATGACTGGTTCTTCTTAATGTGTTTTTTCTTCCTCTTTATTGTGCCCTTTTAAATTGTTTTGAGAACTGATTTATGATTTAAATGAATTTTATATGTTTTATCATATTTATGCTGTGAAGTGCTCTGAGTGCCATTTGGCAGGGAGGGGGAGGCTATAAAAATAAAATTACTATTATTTATTTTGCTGAAACAATCAAATCTGCACTCTCTGCTAATACAGCATCCCCCATGTAAGTTTTACTGGGGGTTCTGAAAGGAAACTGGGTTGAGGGTCCTGTTCAGACAAAATAAGAGCTAGAGCACTTCTCTGAGAACTAAAATGTGAAGATCTATTGGGGGGTTGTAGCAGGGTCTGATCCTGACTGGAATTCATTGCAGGATCCACCCCCCCACCAAATACTCAACCCACACCGTTGCTTCAGCCCCACATGCGCTTTATTAACAGTGTTCCCAACCTCTAGTCCATGACAATATACAGATCCGTACTTACAGTCCAGTACTTATACAGGGATTCCTTGAGTGCCTTGTACACTTCGCCCCCCTGATTTGACACAATCCCTCCAGCCCAGGTTCTCTGAATCCCTTCCAGCTCCTGGCTCTCCCCTGAGCCCTTCTGAGGCAGAGCTCTCTTTCAGCCAGGCCTCCATCATCTGGCTCCCCAGAGTTTAGCCCTCTCTGCTGGGCTGGCTCCCAAGCTTCAGCCCCACCTGGTCAGGCACAATTCCTCCTGGCCAGGTCTTTCCAGAATGGTGGAGCCCACTCAGCTGACTTCCTCCTTGTTCACTTGGCTGCTTAAAAGGCTAGCTTGCTCTGTGGGGTTGTATCCTTGCAAGGACTTACCACAGGCCTCATACCTCATGTCCTGTGAAGACTTATCAGTCTTTTGAAGGTCAAAGAAGAATTGGGTTGAAAGAATGGTTGTGTTAGGAAAAGGGGGGAAGTAAAACAGGGAGGAAGTAAAAATGGAGAAGAGTCTGGTAGAGCCAGGAAGAAAGAGAAAAATAGAAAAGGGGAAAGGAGAGAAAAAAAGCTGATCTCAAAGGGTTCTGAGAGAAGTGTGTTTTCCGAGGCTCTTATGCAAACTGAACTGCAGCTTTGATCCTTCAAATGTTACCTGATTATGACTAAAAAGCCTATTAAGGTGCAATATCTTGCAACTGAATGGGTTTTGAGCAGGAATAGAGGAGTGGGCTGTCGAGGATTATGTCGGTTTTGCTCTTCTGCTCCTGCCCATGATGCTGGTGAAACACCATGTGTAGGAGCACCAGCAGATGCACAATATTGTTTGAAAGCTGTGAGAAGCAGAATGATATCCCTGTGGTCATTTCATGTTGTCTTTGGTTGTATTTAGATACCTCGTTATGCGGCTTGGCAATAGTTGATGGGAGTGAGATCCCATTGGCTTCTAAAACTGATACTAAACCTATGATACTACATGGAATGAAAAATAGGTGGCAGAGGCCATCAGCTACTTGAGAAACTGAGACAAAAATCTGAACACAGAGCTCCTGATATTTGAGAATGTGAGCATGAATAATCTCTCTTATCGGGGGAAAAACATTGTGCAAAGATCAGTACTTGAATCAGAGGCAACAGCCTTGCAGAGGGCATTAACTTTCACTCTTCTGGACCTCTAGAATTCAGAGGCAGTTTTGTACACTCTAATGTCCAGAGAAGCTGTTGAGAGTCAGCATCCTCAGCTATTAACAGGAGACTTGAAGCACGGTGCCTCATAGGTGGGGAGGAAAATATTAGTCCAACAAGAAGGCACAAGTAGGATTGTGGCTGTGTTACAATCTCATTGTCACATAATAATAGTTCTAAGATTAGAAATGGGGACTACTCAACTGCACTTATGCCAGAAAGCTGCAGACTTATGATTAGGAGAACCACGATACCCAAAGGCCAACGCAAGGATGGTTCTTTTATTACTTCCAGAACACTCAGGCTTTTGGTGTTCTTCATTGCATCCTTCTCCTTCATCATATCCTCAATTTCTTCGTGATGATCCCCTTCACCCCACAGCCCTTTCATGGCTATGTAGGAGAAAGAACAAGGAGTAAGAATCCATTAACTCATTGGTACACCTGTCTCTGCCATTCATTTGCTTAATGAATTAAAGATTAGATGATTCAATAATTATCAAATCTTTCAGCCCACATATTGCATGTTCCGCTGGTCCCTCCCCCAGCGGATGAGCAAGTGGAGCATGGTCAAGGGACTCACAACCCGGTTTTGGTGCTGTTGAACGCGAGGTCAGTGGCGAATAAGGTAACAACGGTCCAGGAGGCAATACTGGACTATGCCCGATCTCGCGTGTATCATGGAAACCTGGCTGGACAATGAATCGGGGCCTATCTTGGCTGATTTTGTTCCGGCTGGGTATTCCGTGCAGCATCAGCTGCGGTTGGAGGGACGTGTGTGTGTGTGTGTGTGTGTGTGTGTGTGTGTGTAGCTATGATTTTTAAAGAGGGGTGATCTGTGAGGAGGTATCCAGTGCGGACCATGGTAGGCATTGAAGGCCTCCATCTTGTGTTTGATTTTGCAGGGAACAGTTGAGGGGCGCTGCTGGTTTACCGTGCACCCACCAATATAGCATCCTCCCTACAGGCTATGGCAGAGGCAGTGTCGGAGGTGGTGCTGCAGTCCTCCAGGATGATAGTCTTGGATGACCTCAACATTCACGCCGACACTGTGCTCGGGGGAGCCGAGCATGAGTTCATGGCCACCATGGGCCTGTCCCAGAGGGTCACCAGCCTGACACATCTTGGGGGACATACTTTGGACCTCATGTTCTGCACTGGCCTTGAGGCAAGTGTTCCGTTAATGGGGGAGATATCAACTGTGCCCTTGTCATGGACAGATCATTACCTCCTACAGACCTCCCTTCTAGTGCATGTCTGCCCATGGCAGGATGCGGGACCTATTAGGATGGTCCGCCCTCAGAGGCTGATGGACCCAGTGCGGTTTCTAGGCACTCTGGGGGAATTACCCTCTGACCTTGACGACCATCTCATCAATGACCTCATCATGTTATGGAATATCTTGCTGACGCAGGCCATCGATCAAACGGCTCCTAGACGTCTGTTGCCCATGCAGCGACCCCACAGGCCTCCTTAGTTCTCTGAGGGGCTGCAGATCCTGAAGTAAGAAGGACAATGGTTGGAGCGACAGTGGCGTCGATCTCGTACTGAAGCCGACAGATTGCGACATAGAGCTAGCTTACGAGCCTATGTCAAGGCTATGCAGATAGCAAAGAGGGAGTTCTTTGCTGCCCTCATAGCATCCGCTAAATCCCGTCCAGCGGAGCTGTTCCGGGTGGTTCAGGGGCTGGTCAGTCCAGCCTCCCTCAACCTGGGGGTTGAGTCATCTTCCGCCCACTTTGACCTTTTTGCAGATTATTTCACGGATAAAATCGCTTGGATCCACTATGACCTTGATGCCGCATTTAGTGCAGTGGAAGAGGTAGAGGGTGTAAAAGCCCCAACTTGTACGTTTTTCTGGGATCACTTTCAGTTGGTGACACCCGCTGATGCGGTGGGGGTGCTTGGGGCTGTTCGACCCACCTCTTGCGAATTAGATCCGTGCCCGTCCTGACTGATTAAGAGCTGCCGGGAGACATTGGGGCCATTGCTGGCTGGGGTGGTCAATGCCTCCCTGCAGGAGGGCAGAGTGCCGAGCTGTCTCAAAGAGGCGGTGGTGCGGCCTCTGCTCAAGAAACCATTGCTTGACGCTGACTCCCTTGCCAGCTATCGGCCTGTCTCTAACCTTCCCTTTTTAGGGAAGGTTATTGAATGGGTAGTAGCTCAGCAGCTCCAGGAGCATCTTGACTGCATCAGTTATCTTGATCCTTCACAGTCTTGCTTTCATCCAGGTCATGGCACTGAGACAGCACTTGTGGCCTTGGTAGATGACCTTTGCGGAGAAAAGGACCGGGGTCGATCGACCCTATTGGTCCTATTAGATCTATCGCAGCATTTGATACCATTGACCATGAGATGTTGGTGACGCACCTGCGGGACAGTGCAGGGGTGAGTGGGATCGTTCTTGAATGGTTCTGCTCATTCCTGACCGGAAGAACTCAGCGGGTGGTACTCGGTGATTCTTTTTCATCTTACCGAGACCTCCCATGTGGGGTCCTGCCAGGCTTTGGTTCTGTCCCCTCTCCTGTTCAACGTGTACATGCAGTCACTCGGCGAGGTAATCAGAGAGTTTGGGGTGAGGTGTCATCAATATGCGGATGACACCCAACTCTACCTCTCATTTTCAACCGACCCAGGCCCGGCTGTCTCGGTGCTTACTCGGTGTCTGACAGCTGTGGGGGACTGGATGAGGGCTAACCAACTGCGACTGAAGTCGGAGGTGATGTTAGTGGGTACGGCAGACGGAGGTGACAGCTCCATCGATTGATGGAGTCTGCCCTCCACTGACGTCCCAGGTGCAGAACCTGGGGGTGCTCCTTGATGCGCAGCTCTGCCTGGATCTCCAGGTGGAGGCTGTGGCAAGGAGTGCCTTCTGCCAGTTACATCTGGTGCGGTGGCTTTGGCCGCTGGTTTTGGTTCTGGACTTGGCCACGATCATCCATGCTTTTATTACCTCTAGGTTAGACTACTGCAATGCGCTCTACGTGGGGCTACCTATGGTGACGGCTCGGAAGCTGCAGCTGGTGCAGAATGCAGAGGCCCGACTCCTGGTGGGGCTGGGTCGCCGGGAGCACATTACACCAGTGCTCCAATCTCTGCACTGGCTGCCAGTAGTCTTCCGGGCCCGATTCAAAGTGTTGGTTTTAACCTATAAAACCTTACACGGTCTGGACCCTGCTTATTTGCGAGACCGCCTCACCCCTTGGGTTTTAGATCGGCCTCTGCAGTCATCTGGGGGCACCTTGTTGGAGGTCCCCTGGGTTCTCTGGGGGGCCACGCAAAATAGGGCATTCTCGGTGGCTGCGCAGCACCTTTGGAATTCCCTCCCGGTGGGGGCACGGTTGGCCTCAGACCTCCCGGCCTTCCGCAGGAACTGCAAAACCTGGCTGTTCCATCAGGCATTTGGCAAGGGAGAAGGGTAGGGTGGGGGGTTAGGGAGGGTGGTATGGGGGTGTTTTATGGTTGTCTTATTTTATTGTTGAATTGTGTGTTGTTTTTTTTAATTGAATTGAAATGTTTTTAGTATATGTATTGTTGTTAGCCACTTTGGGCTGCCTGTGGTGGGAGAAAGTGGGATATAAATTTTGAAAATAAATAAATAAATATTGATCTATCAGTCATCAAATAAAGAAATCCAACAGGGCATTCCTAAGCGGTGCATAGCGAGTTATCCATTTCCTCATGTTAAACAACGTATAGCATCAGAGGATGATCTTGAAGAGTTTCCAGTGAGCTATCTTTTCTACCCAGTTTAGATATGGGATAGGGAGCCTCTGGCCCATAGTCCTTTTGTGGCCTTCAGCTGGCTGCCAAACAGCACCCAGAGGTTCCCCCACATACTAATTGAATACCGCCTGGCTGCTATGCTCCACTGCCAGCTGCTGATGGCTGTGAAGCGCTTCCAGGCCAGTGGCTATGCCCTCTATCATATGTGATGTGACCCCCTATGTAGGGGGCCACATTCCCCCTCCCCCCTCAGGACACTTTGGCCTGGGGATCCCTGCAGGGGTGGGGATGCAGCTCCCTGATTTAGGCTGCTTGCCCACGTGCTGATTTTCACGGCGGATTCTATCCCACACAAAATCAGCAATAATGTAAGATTCCTGCTGGGCTGTGCGCCCGTGTTATTTTCTTTCTGGCGTTTTCCCCCTTGTGAAGTCATGTGACCTTAAGGGATCTGTTGGAGGATCCATGCACACACATCATTTTCATGTAAGTTACATTCACATTTAATTCACTTCACGCACACATTCCAATCTCCATAAGACAGAACTCACCCCACGCATGGCACATTCAAATGTCAGGTAATACAGAATTCCCCTGTCAGAGCTGGATTTCCCTGTTCTGATATCCACGATGAAACTCACATTAATTTCCCTGCCAAATGAGTAAAGGTGCATGCACAAGTTACAAAATATCACATAAGATACAAAGTAACATGAGCAGCCTTCGATCTGTGAGAATATCTGACTAGCCCTACATTCATAGGATTCGTAAGAAAGTTCTTTCTTACACAATGCCCAGCTCGCTTCCATCTCGCATGTAGCCCGCATGAGAGACTCCATCTCATATGTCCCTCCTTTGGTGGCTGTCAATCAAAGAACGCCTCAGTGAAAGCAAGGAGAAGGGCTGTATGTGTTTACCTTTCAGGCAACCTTCTTTGTCTTCCTTTTGCATCAGAAGGTATGGCGGGGACTCTGGGAAGAACGGCAAAGAGACCAGCTGCACCAATGCTGCAATTCCACAGACAGCCAAGAGCAAAGGCCACAAGGATTCAGTTCCTAAAAGATCTCTTTAAAGAACAGGCAGAAATGTATTTATGATCTAATGAAATTAAATGATTTCAGAACACATGATGCATTTCCAGAAACTCGACAGATGGAAAAAGAGGATGAAGAATGATACCTATCACCAGGGCCCTCCAGATCTGAAAACTTATTTCTTCATTACTTCTGTCATAACTCACTTATGTTCTATGCACTGGGCACACACTGGGACTAATAACTCCCTGTTATGGAGGCTAAATGCTTTCCTTGCACTGAGGAAGCTCAGCCCATGCAGATCCAATCTCAGATGAGCACTCACTTTAAGTGGTGCCTACCGCCAGGCCAGAGATGGAACAGGGCATTTCCAGAGTTAAAGACGTGAATCTTTTCCACTTCAGCTAGAAAACCAACTCATAAGAATGACCATTCTGAGTCAGACCAATGGGCTACTTTGCAAGCTACCCTGAGTCTTAGGGGGTAAGTGGTGTGACAGGGAGACCTGGTATGGGCCCCTGTCCCCTTAAGGTCACGCGGGCATGGCAGGGGGCCGGCCCCTTTAAATAAGACAAGCTGCCGTGGCGGTTGAGACACCTGTGAGGATGCAGGTGAGCTGAGGACTCACCTGTGAGGATGCAGGTGAGCAATGTGGGGTGGTAGGCGGGCCTCACGCCGGCCAAAGGAGCAGGCCACCAGCTTGAGTGAAAGAATGGCTGGTAGCAGGTGGCACAAGCTGAGGGCAGCGCAACCTGCTTTGAAACTGACAGACACTTGAGGAACATGGTGGGGACGCTGAGAGTGGAGCCAAGCAGAACCTGGGAGGCTCGGCCAGGAGGTCTGGAGCATGGTCCTGGGCAGGAGCCCGAGCTAGACCCTGGTGGCAAGAGAGGAAGAGCAGGGGAGCAGCATGCAGTGGCACCACAGACTGGAGAAGGTGGGGGAACAGCATGCAGTGGCACCACATACTGGAGAAGGCAGGGGAGCAGCATGCAGTGGCACCACAGACTGGAGAAGGCGGGGGAGCAGCATGCAGTGGCACCACAGACTGGAGAAGGTGGGGGAGCAGCAGCAGTGGCACCACAGACTGGAGAAGGTGGGGGAACAGCATGCAGTGGCACCACAGACTGGAGAAGACTCTGGAGCAGCATGCAGTGGCACCACAGCCTGGAGAAGGCAGGAGAGCAGCATGCAGTGGAACAACAGACTAGAGAAGGTGTGGGAGCAGCAGCAGTGGCACCACAGACTGGAGAAGGTGGGGGGACAGCATTCAGTGGCACCACAGACTAGAGAAGGTGGGGGAACAGCATGCAGTGGCACCACAGACTAGAGAAGGTGGGGGAGAAGCGTGCAGTGGCACCACAGACTAGAGAAGGCAGAGGAGAAGCATGCAGTGGCACCACAGACTGAAGAAGGTGGGGGAGTGGCGTGCAATGGCACCACAGACTAGAGAAGGTGAGGGAGCAGTGTGCAGTGGCACCACAGACTAGAGAAGGCGGGGGAGCAGTGTGTAGTGGCACCACTGACTAGAGAAGATGCTGGAGTAGGGGAGCGTCATGCAGTGGCACCACAGACTAGAGAAGACATTGGAGCAGGGGAGCGGCATTCAGTGGCACCACAGGCTAGAGAAGACACCAGAGCAGTGTGCAGTGGCACCACAGACTAGAGAAGCTGCCAGAGCAGGGGAGCGATGCCAGAGTGGGGAGCAGCGTGCAGTGGCACCACAGACTAGAGAAGTCAGGGGAGTGGCATGCAGTGGCACCACAGACTAGAGAACATGCTGCAGTGGAGGAGCAGCGTGCAGTGGCACCACAGGCTAGAGAAGACACCGGAGTGGGGGAGCGGGAAAACTCATGGGACCACGGGACCAAGACAGACCCTGTGACAGACACGGTATAAATTTAAAGAAATAAATATGGAAATAAATATGTATAGTTTACCTTAATCCCATAAGTTGCCCTAAGGCTTTTCCCAGTGAAAGGAAAAAAGGGACACTTGTGTTTACAAATCCACGCAGCCTCTTGGGTGACACTTCTCCCAAATACTGGCCATGAATGTTTAGAGTTATACCTGAAATGGGAAGAAGAAATTTAAGAGCTATATTTATAGAAAGAAAAACTTTCCTCCCCCACCCCTACAAAAATCATATTCTGACAAAGTGCAGTACTCTCCTCTTCTGAATAATTTTCGGAGTACATTACATTTTCAAAATAGCAAATTGCTAATTATTCTGAAACAAAAAAACAATGGCAACACATGGCTCCAGTCATAGAAATATTTCTTAGTTGAGCTTTTGTAGATGTCGGTAGTGATTTGCTACATCAGCTTGTGGCACATTTGTATGTGTTCAGATGTCATGGGGACACCCCTGTAGATCTTTGTGGCAACACTTTGTGGTTACCGTGTAGTGACTTCTTCTTTTTTTAAAAAATGTCTGAACAGTTCTATGGTATGGTAACCTGTAGATGATCTGTGGTAGATGCACCATGGGAAATATCTGTGATTGCGTCATGGTAACCATGCAGTAGATCTGTTCAGATGTAATGAAAAATGCCATAGGTATGTGATAACCTCCAAACAACCCAAGATGTCTGAATGCAGCCCAAGTCTGTTCAGTCTTTTCTCCTTAGGGCACAGGTGACCAAGAGGTAGATCACCATCCACTGCTGGATCACAAACTAATCTCCAGTAGATTATAATGTGGGGAGGGCGTCTAGCCCCTCAGAGATCACTTCTGGGAGGCTAGCAGGACTTGAATCCCAGGGAATGTTCCCAGGGAGGAGAAGGGTTAGGAGAGGGCCTCCGGTGCTGAGCTGGGCTGAAACGAGGATAAAATTCATTCTCGAGAATCTCTAAAATACCCCCCAACATGGTCTGTGAATGCATAAAATGCCTGCGCATATACAGAATGGCCCTGGTAGCCATTATTTTAACACTTGCAGACCATTTGGGGGCTATTTTGAGGTTCTCAAGGAATTTGCAAGAATCTCGCAAGAACGTCCAATTCTCACAAGATTCTTGAGAAGAGAAAATCTTGTCGAGAAGCCTATTCTCGACAAAATTTTCAAGAAGGCTGAAATCTCATTTCAACCCTAGGAGTGTCCTAGGGCTGGGAGCCAGCAGAAGGGGTCCTGCTAGGGTGCTTGAGATTGAGACTTGCCTCCAGTGAATTGCATGCGCCATAAGTCTGCCCACACCCTGCCCTAGAGCATGACTCTGTCTCTGCCTCGCCTTTTTCTGCAATACGAGGTTCCACACACCCCAGAATGTCACAGCTAGGGTAGTCCCTCTGCTCCTCCATGACAATTCCTGTTAACATGTGTCTGTCCACCTGTGTGAGGTCCTACCTGCACTGATGCCATAGAGGAAGCGCCCAATCAGAATCATCTCAAAGGACTTGGCCAGCTTGCTGAAGCCTATGCATAAGGCAGCTGCTATTATGATCAGGTCGTTGCAGATAAAGCCTTTCTTTCTGAAACAGACAACATACTGGTGTCAAGAGGAGTTTTCCTTGAATGTCTGCTCTTACCCTTTTAGCTAACATCTTTCTGTTTTTCACTGAATGTACAGACCAAGCTATTGTTGCTATTAAATCCAGTCCAGACCTTCCTGTTAGAGATGGGGGCATGGTCAGGGGTGGGATCCATGTTCACAGTGTTCTCCGCATGGCCACCAATGGGAAAACCGCAGCCCCTAGGCATGGTTTTAAGTCGATACCATAATTGGTATACGTTCAGTGTGAAAAGGAAAATCAGATGTCCTTTCTTCCTTCCAGGATTATTATTATTATTATTATTATTATAAACATTTATATAGCGCCAGTCGTGTGGCCTGGTGCTGTACAGAACATAGAATTAGACGTGGTCCCTGCCTGTGGCTTACAATCTAAAAGACAAAGGGCGGGGAGACAGGGAGAGGGGACAGTGGGAGAGACAGGGGAGGAGACAAACAAACATTCAAGCGGATGCGAAGTCTCAGGTGCGTATGCTTGGCTTGGTTACAAAGAGGTTGGTAGCAGCAGTCAGCAGAGGAGGGCAGACAGCAAGAGTAAGGGGAAAGACTAGCAGGCATTGGGAAAGGCAGCAAGGAAAAGGTGGGTCTTGAGGAGGGATTTGAAGGAGCGGAGGGAGGAGGCAAGGC
>QEPC01006781.1:721416-736472 GCA_003113815.1 Sphenodon punctatus | reverse complement strand
GCATTCTGCACCAGCTGCAGCCTCCGAGCCAAGAACAAGGGAAGCCCCACGTAGAGCGCGTTGCAGTAGTCGAGCCTCGAGGTGACAAAGGCATGGATGAGGGAGGCCAGGTCCGGGCCAGAGACATACGGACGCAGCCTACGCACAAGATAAAGCTGGCAGAAGGCAGCCTTAGCGACTGCCTCCACCTGCCGCTCCAGACGCAGGTCTGCGTCCAATACTACCCCCAGACTCCGAACCTGCTGAGCTACAGGAGGGCAAACCCCCCAACTAGGGGGCTTTATTAGCAGAGGAGCAACAGTTCCAGAGGGAACAGGAGAACGGGAGCTGATCAGGGGGGAGACAGGGAATGGGGATAAGATTAGGGGAAGGGGGCCAATGGGATCAGCAGGAGACGGGTGTTGGGGCAGAGGGGCAGGAGGCAAGAAGTGGTGGGGGCAGGAGGAGGTGGTGTGGGGACGGTGAAATGAGATGATAGGCTTAGTGGGAGGCAGGAGGAGAGGGGAAAGAAGTAGTGGAAGGAGCAGGTGGGAAGGTATGGAGAGGGAGGGGAAGAAGGGGGAGGGGGTGAGAGAAAAGGACAGGCATCTTGGTGGGTTGGTTACAAGGGGGGAGGGATGGGTCTTGCGGTTGTGAAGATCGCTGCCTCTGTCCGCAAATGGCGTGCCAACAGCTCTTTGCCTTTTGGCAGCACCCTCTGGCCACCGCCCAGCGAGTGCCACCCTCTGGGCAGCCCCTTAGTTAAGACCCTGTACCTGGAATGGGGGGAGGGGACAGCCAGTCAGTCAGGTGGAGCTGATCAGACAATCCCTCTGGTCCCGCTCTCTCTGGAACCCTTCTGGGCAGCCCCTTGGTTTAGACCCTGTACCTGGAATGGGGTTGTTAATTGGCTGTTGTTAATAAAGAACTTTTGTTTAAATGGGGAAATGAAAAGATAGATTTCAAAGTTCTTCAATCCTGCCAACTCTACGCTAGGGTTGCCATACCTTCCCTTTAATCCAGGATGCTTATGAAAAATACATGGTGCAGGGCTGCATTGGTTCCAATGCAGCCCTGCACTGGCTGGAACCAATGTAGCCCCACACAATGTATTTTTCATAAGTGTCCTGGATTAAACACAAGTTATGGCAACCCTACTCTACCCTAAACCTCAAGGTCTACATTTATCACAGGCTAAGAGGAAAAACTGTACAGCAGTCCCTGTCAAAACCTTGCCAACGCATCACTGGTTGGTAGTGATACTGGCACTTTGTGCTGTCACTGCTGCTATAGAAACAAGGTGTCAACACAAGTGAAAATATCATCAGGCAGAAGAAGAGCATGGAAAGTTGAGAGAGGAGGCAACATCTGGAGACTGGCAGGGTCATCAAAGCAGCTCAACTGAAAGAACAATGGTCCTGGGTACAGTTCCCTTTCCCTATCGCAAAAATGTCTTAGGAAATTGACTGGTTACCCAGCCAGCTAGGGTTGTGTAAAGTAGACCTCTACAGCCCTGATGGACAAAAAGACCACACAAAGAGATCAAGGATAAATTGGAAGGGGGTGGTAAAGGTGTACGCCAGGCAATGAATCCTCACAGTTCTCGGAGTGCAACTGGATCACATGACGCTGTTGATGCCTATGATTCCCGCGGTAAACTTCCATCGTCTAGGGCATCTCAAGAGAGGGGGGCTTCCAGGAAGGGTGATCCAGGCAAAAAAACATCCCTCTTTTATGGGGAGATGTCAAATCAAAACAGCATGAAACAATCTTCAGACCGACAAATGTGCCAGCAAGGAAGACAGTCCGGGCAGGATGATGATGGCTCTTCTGTAAGCAAAGGGCTAATGGTTTATGCAAACAAAGTTGCTTCAGACATGATGTTCTCATTCATGAAGACCATGGAAGTCCATAAGGGGAGTAAAAACCCTCCCCCAGCTTGTCTAGTTTTGAAAAAGGTATTCCTTAAACATACCAAGGATATCATATCAGACTTAATTGACTCAACCATGAAAAATCTACATAATGTCACAGAGGTGCTCATGACAGACTCAGACTTTGTAACCATGGTGAAAAAGAATCTTTTCAATGCAGGAACCCAGAAGTCAGCTGAGATTTTGGAAGCAATGGTAAAACGCTTGTTTAAAGCCCTAGCAGGAGAAGATAAAGAAGGACAGTCGAGGTCTCAAAGCCTTGCATTTACAGCAATGAAATCAGGCTCTCAATCACACCCCAGATCTCAGGGCATGCAGTTTACAGCACTGAAAAGTGAAATGCATGGTGGTCCTGGGAAGGATAAAGGACATGGACCCACAAAACCTCCGTTGCCTGGAAACAAAGGTTCTGACAAAGGTACAACAGATGTATATGCGAAAGACCTTATCGTGACGGCATTAATGCTGATTCAACAGCATCTGCTAGAAAAAAACAAGGAGCCTGCACCACCTCGTGATTCAGCCACCAGTTCATTTGGGTATGTTCACCGCGATTCTCATTATGACAGGGCTGGGGGCAGTCAGAGTTCCAAGTCTCTTGCCAAGCAAGGTGGGGGCAGGTGTGATTCCCAACAGCTTGACTCACAACAACAAAAAGGAGACCTGTTGAGTATCCTCTTGTCAATCATTCAGAAGGTCTTGCATGATACTGACTTTGATGGAGATGACACTTCCGGTGAAGCACAAAGGGACTATAAGGAGGCTCCCCCCATTGAAAGCAGGCCTCAGAGGTCCATATCTAAACAGCCCAGTGGTGGCATGGATCCATATGAAAATATGGAGCAGATAAACAAAACCTTTATTGACCAACTGGTGGAATCTGTGATGAAGTTGTGTCTCATCATGGCTAAAGCCAACGATGGCTCTGATTTAGCTGGAGATGACATGTCAGATGAACAAAACATGTATGGTGGCCCCTCAAAAAATGCTGCAGGGCCTAGGAGAGGTTCTCAGGCAAAGTCTAATGGGAAACAGCTAGGGCCAACTGGCTCTGAGGTGATAGTGAATAACCAGCATGCCAACAATGGCTGACTCAGCAACGAACTCCAGGCTATCCTCCAGTGGCTGGTTGCTTCCCACTTCAACGTACCCAACTTGACATTCATGAATGAAAATGAAGGAGACCTGTCAAAGCTTCCTCAGGTGGCCAACAAAGCAGCTAAGGAGGGGTACAGTGTGGGAGATATTCTCCAGGAAGTAATGAGGTACTTGGATAAAAATCAGATAGATTCTCCCAGTGGACTGTTTGACTATTTGCTGGCTAGCCTGTAAGAGCCAACTCTTCCCTTTCGTGTTTCTTCAAGTCAGCCCAGCCCATGCGCCTGATTCACTCTTTGTTGGCACCACAAAGAAGGACAATCACAAGCCATCTGCAAGCAACAACCATGCTTGAATCCAACAGGCTGGCATACAGTAGCTGGGCAACATCAGCAATAAAAAAACAAAAAAAACAACAAAAGAGAGTGAGAGAAACTATTTTATTAAACACTTCAGCAGAGTTTGAAAAATAATGAGACCAGCACACTAGCTAGGCCACTAAATCTAGTACCCTACAAAAATCTTGTGTTGGGGGGAATAGGAGGATGGGGGCAAGAGGGGTCAGTAGTGAGTGCTCCAGGGATTATCCTTGACAGAAGCCCCAGCTCCCTTCCACAGTAGCTGGGAAATGATGGATTGCTGCAAATTTCCACCAGGCTGCTACCCCTAGATCAGGGATGGGAAACCTCAGGCCTGGGAGCCAAATGTGGCCTGCCTAGCTTTTGTTTTGGTGCCTTTACAGTTCCTAGATCTGGCCCCTGGATCCAGTTCCTATCCCCGAGCACTGAAAGACTAAGCTCAAGGTAAGAGAGCAAAGATGAGGGTGTGCACACACCAGTAGGAGACAGATCCATGATCTGGATCCTCTTCTTGAGCGCACCTCCTAAGCAATCTCATCCCCAACTTCTATGCAGTCCTTGGAGCTTGCACTAATTTTCAAAGTGGCTCCTGGGAGGGAAAATATTTTCCTCCCTTAGATGCTACTTGCTTGCTTGTTTTTTGTCATCAATTTCTGCCTAGCAGCCGCCTTATAAGTAGTAAGTAGTACCATCCACTTACTATAGCAACGGCGGGGAGCCACAACACTTAGCGGGACATCGTCACCAAGTGATGCAGCAGGGGACACAGTGGCTCACACCAGGGAATCCGGTTAGGAGGAGGGGGAAGAGTGTGCCACAGAGGGGCTTGGTAAACAGTATCAAGCCCACCTGTCACCGGGCCCCCAGACCAAACTCCCCCCACCCCCCAGGAACCATACCTGGGGACAACCCTTAAAAATCTGGAAAGTTAGATTTTTAAATATAACCTCATTACTGAATTTCCTTGATCTTGATTATGGATAGAAAGGTTATTTTGGTAACTTTGCCTTGATTATTAGTGGTGGGACCCCGGGCCCATTACCGGCTACCGGATTTACCGGTTACCGGTTCTGCGAAAACTGGATTCCCGGATTAAATCAGGTATGCCGGTACCGGATTTATTTCATTGATTTCAATGGGGCGCTGTGTCCCCATTGAAACCAATGAAATAAATTAATTCCCTCCCCCCTCCCCCTCCCAGGCTGCGCGGGTGGAAGGGGGGACACCCCCCACCCACCCTGCCCAGCCTGGATTTTTGTTTTAAAAAAGAGTAAAGAAAAGACCCAGAGGCGAGGCGAGGCGAGCCCACCCCCCAGCACCAGCGGCCGCGGCGTCCCCGCAGCTGCCGGTAAGTATGACCCGATCCCTGGGGGGGGGGAGTTTAACACACACACACACACCAGGGATCACCCCTACTAAAGGTCAGTGCGCTTACCTTTGGGAGCTCCGGCGGCGGCGGGCGGTCCGGAGGCCTCAGCGCCGGCTGTGGCTGCCGGCATCAGGACGCCCTAGGCCTTCCGGGGAAACCCGGAAGTTCACCGGAAGGCCTAGAGCGTCCTGACGCCGGCAGCCACAGCCGGCGCTGAGGCCGCCGGACCGCCCGCCGCCGCCGGAGCTCCCAAAGGTAAGCGCACTGACCTTTAGTAGGGGTGATCCCTGGGGGGGGTGTTAAACCCCCCCCCCAGGGATCGGGTCATACTTACCGGCGGCTGCGGGGACGCCGCGGCCGCTGGTGCTGGGGGGTGGGCTCGCCTCGCCTCGCCTCTGGGTCTTTTCTTTACTCTTTTTTTTAAAACAAAAATCCAGGCTGGGCAGGGTGGGTGGGGGGTGTCCCCCCTTCCACCCGCGCAGCCTGGACTCGGGGAGGGTTTTTTTTAAAAAAAACTTTTTTGCTGGGGCAGTTTTTTTACATTGCAGCCATTTTTAAATGGCTGCAATGCAAAAAAAATCCGGTACCCCGGAATCCGGTCCGGATTACCGGGCCGAATCCGATAATGCCGGTACGCCCGGTACCGGCATCGGATACCGGATTCTACCAGTTTCCCACCCCTATTGATTATACTCAGCAACTAAGCTTCACCCTTGGCTAGGGAACTAGTCTGTCATGGTGTTTCCTTGGCAGTGGGTGGGGATGGAGGCGGGGCCTGGTCACCAAGGCGGGGTTATGTTAACTTTGGAGTTCAGCCCCCCCATCCACATCACTTCTGGGTCCGCCCCTGGGGTCAAGGGAGGAGTTGGAAGATAGAAAGTCAAGGCAGCAGGAGTAGACAACACGTTCAAGCAGCTTGGAAGCAAAAGGAAGGAGTAAAACAGGATGATAGGTAGAAGGGTCAGGGGTCAAGAGTGGACTTTTTGAGAATAGGAGAGACTGTGGCATGTTTGAAGGCAGAGGGGAAAGAGCCAGTAGAGAGGGAGAGGTTGATGATGTGCAGGAAGGAGGGGGCGACAGTGGAAGTAATGGAGGTCAGGAGGTGGGAAGGAATGAGATCAAGGGGGCAAGTGGAAGGGTTGGAGGAGGAGAGCAGAGAGGAAATTTCCTCGAGGAAGGCAGGGGGGAAGGAGGACAGGAGAGAAGGAGGGGGAGGAGGGAGAGGGGTGGGAGTAGGAAGAGGAGAGGAGTGGGAAGCGATGTCGAGGCAAATCTTGTCTATCTTGGAGGTGAAGAAGGAGGCAAGTTCCTGAGCAGAAAGGGAAGAAGGAGGAGGAGGACAGGGAGGCTTGATGTTACCACGCATGGCCACCCAGGAGTCACTCATCCGAACATGGAGCAGGGGAATTTGTGCTCCCATGCAGCACCCACTCGTGGCCACTCACTGAGCACCGCTGAGAAATCTGGAGTGCGCCATGGGGGGTAAGCGAAAAAGGTGCATGGCAACTGGTGGCCATGCATCCCCTGCCTGTATGAGCTGGGGTGGCCAGCCATGCCAGCAGACTGGTCCATTGCTCACAGGCACTGTGGGCAGGGGACACGTGGGTTCCCAACGCTCATGCCAGGACATGTCAGTTTCAAAGGCCAGGCCAGCACACTTCCCCCTCCCCCATGGTCCGTGGCAGGGGGAGTGCGAGGTGACTTCCGCAGTCCCCACACTGGGAGAGGCCTGTTAGAATCCCTCCCCAAGCTCTCCACCTGAGTGACTGCTCTGCAGCTGTCCCACTAAATGGCCACGGATCCCCCTCCCAAGGATCTGTCCTGGGACCTGTGCTGCTCGGTATTATGCACTAATGCTCTGGGAAAGAGAGTTAAAACTGAAATTGCCACAATTTTGCATTTCATACAAAACTACTCAAGATAGCTAAGTTAAAAGCCGATTGTGGGAAATTGCAGAAGTAGCTCAGAAAGCTGTGTGAGGGGGGGATAAAATGGTGGATGAATTTCGCTGTTAATAAGTGTCTAATAATGCACATTGGAAAAAACAATCCTAACGACACATACAAAGTTGTTTTCTAAATTAGCTGTTCTAAATTCAGGAAATGGAGCCCTCTGACTGGATTGAAAGACTGTATATTACTGTTTATTTTTTAATTATCATGTTCATTATTTAGTTTTAATTACTTTTATTATGTTAATGATATAGTAAGTAAGTTTATTGTTTGGGCCACTGGCCATAACAAAATGTCATTACAAGAGTAATGCAAAATACAAAACACACAATACAAAACATACATTGTAAGTTTCCATAGGCCTTAGGGCCTTAGTCAAAAGTAAATAAATATACCTTAAATTTAAAATTTGGCTTGCCCTTCTCGGGGGTTATGGCGCCAACTTTGTCCCCTGCTTGAACATCCCCTGGATAATAAGTACTTTCATCATTGACCCACAAATTAGTATCCCCTTATCCGGGCAACGGAGAATGAAACTTTATTGCACAGCCAAAGCTATTGTAATATATAATGCACGACGGCAGAATATAAACACAAATAAACATACCATCTACTGAAACGTAGCAATGAGATCTAAGAACAAATTAAAGAGGATAATTCATCCTCAGTCAGTTTCGCACCCAAACTATTGGGCGTTGTTGACAAGAAGAGATTGTCTTATACGAATAGCTATCTGACAAAAACTTGCTACAGCCCTTGTTATTTCTGAATCAACTGGACTAAGAAGTTTCTGAAGCAAAATTTGGGTATAATTAATACTAGGGTCCATAAGAATCCCACCAAGGTACTTATATCTTGGGCCAGAGAATATAGGGCAGTGAAGGAGACTATGTCCAACCGAATCAACTTCCCTCATAGTACACAACACAACCGCTGGTCCCGGGGAATACCCATATAATGACCTTCCAGAAGTGCCGAAGGGAAAACATTACATCTTAGCCTAGTAAATGCAGATCTCTTACTGTAATCCATCCATTCAAACAGATAGCATGGCCTTGTATACAGAGGGTTAAATGGTTTGTAATCAGGGGCAATGATATAGTTTGTTTGTATTGGTATTTTCTTAAATACGTTTAGTGTAATGGCCTAATTGGGCTAACTCACTTTTGACACAACTAAACTAAACCCTCAGAAAAGAGAGTTTGGGGTAATATTATTATTATTATTAGCATTAGCATTAGCATTTATATAGTGCCAGCGATGTACCTGGTGCCTTACAAAGAATAAGATAGACACAGTCCATGCCCGAGAGCTTACAATCTAAAGACAGAGGGAGGGGAGACAGGGAAGGGGGAACAGAAGGAGAGACAAGGGATGCAACATTCACGAGGATGCAAGAGCTCAGGTACATGTTCTTAGCTTGGTTACAGTAAATTGGGAGTTTGCAGATAACAGGTGTGGGATAGTCCTGGGTGGGGATGGTTAGCAAGAGTTGGGAAGGGCGGAGCGAAAGAGGTGGGTTTTGAGGAGGGACTTGAAGGTGTGGAAGGTGGGGGCCTGGCAGACGAGGGCCAGGAGGGAGTTCCAGGCGTGCAGGGCAGTGAAGGAGAAAGGACGAAGGTGGTTGGGGGAGCAGGGGAGGTGTGGGAGGGTAAGGGAGGGGATGGAAGAGGAGTGGAGTACTCGAGCAGGGGTTCGGAGGGAGATCAGGGCAGAGAGGTATGAGCAGGAACCCAATTCTTCAACGGAATTTAAAAAAAAAATCCGCGGGAGTCAGGGCCCGATTCTGCACCTCACCGCGATTTACCATGCAGGGGGGGCGGGGGGAGCCAGGGCTTGCCTCCCCCCTCCGCACTGGCCAAACTCTCAGGGCTTCCCCTCCCCAGATGCCAGGGCTTGCCTCCTCCCCTTCCCCTTCCCAGTTTAGAAAATGAATTGCCTTACCAGTGAAGGTGGTAGCAGCTGCTCCTTTCAGCGTGCTCATACTTCCTGGCCCCTCCCGACGGGGTCTCTTAGGGTGATGCAGCCAGATGACATCATCCAGCTGCGTCACCCTGAGAGACCCCGTCGGGAGGGGCCAGGAAGTATGAGCCCGTAGATAGAGAAGAGGAGAGGGCCAAGGACGGAGCATTGGGGAACCCCAACCGAGAGGGGTAGGGAGGAGGAGGGGGTAGGAGTTATGAAGAGATACATTGAAGGAGCGGTCTGAAAGGTAGGAGGAGAACCAATCGAGGACAGAGTCCTGGAATCCAAGGGAGTGGAATGATTCAAGCAGGAATGATTTATGCCACTGTATGGGTGTCTGCACCTTGAAAACTATGTGCAGCTCATCTGAAAAAGGATAGTGGAACTGGAAAAGTTACAAGGAAAGACAATGGGTATAAACAGACAGACGGCAGCTCCAGGGGTGCTCCAGTCACTCCCGAGTTGGCCAGTCCGTCTAAAGGGTGTCCGCCAGATGTTGAAAGCGGGGCTGGCTGCTCTGAGGCAGCCCCACCAGTGGTGCTCAGGAACATCCATGAGCATGGAGCAGGCTGGCCAAACTCGGGGCAATGGCTGAATATGGAGCTGCTGCCTGTCTGTTGAGCAGACCCACACTGCAGCTTTGTGCTCATCCATCCATTGCCCAGTCAGCACCATAGAGTTGGTTGATTGCCCACAACTCTATGGTGTGGTGGGGAGGGGCACAGTGTGGACAGACTGTGGCCCAGGGATATCGCTGGTCCATCTGTTGCGGATCCAGGTGGAGCTGGGAATGGGTGGACATGGAGATGGGCCCTGGAGGACAGTTGGCCAAGATGGCAATTGGTCAAGATGGTCATAGGATGCAACTTCATGGTCAGTAAGTCCCTAAACCTTGACTGCAGAAGCTGGGAGTGAAGGATCAGTCCATAGATGCCATGCTCTTGCACTCTTTTCCTGAGGCATCAAGTTCTGGCCAGTATTGGAGACAGGGGGTATTTTTAGACGTTACGAGACCATGGTCAACCACAATGAACCCCCTGTGATGGTCGCTTGTCCCATAACATCTGTTTGATTTCCGCCAGATGTTCACCCCAGTGAACCCCTGGTAGGAATCAAATTGACCACGATTCTAGACCGCCAGCTGCCCAGAGGTCCAGAATCGTGGTGGGATCGGGCCCCAAACGTGGTTGGATTGGCCATGATCCAGGATGGGCCGATGGTAATGTCTGTTACTTTCAGCCAGGGCGGATCGTGATCCTGACCACAGGACGGGATTGGACGCAGCGGCCGGGTTGAATGCTGCGTCCACCCATCTCCTGGAAGGCGGGCAGCCGGGGGAGCGCCGGAGGGGCGGGGCTGTGTGGTCGCACGTCGTGCTGCACAGCCCCGCCCCCTCCCCGACCCCCCACCGGAATCAGGCCGGCACATCTGAAGGACGGCCGGACTGATTACTGACCGGGCTCTAAAACGGATCCCGGACCGTGGTTGAGTATGGCGGGCCTCCGGGCTAGTCACGTCTAAAATTACCCAGGATCCTGGACTAGATGGAGCACTGGACTGATGCAGAACGGCATTTCTTATGTTCTTATTCCATCTTGTGATGCAATAACCAAACTCCATTCAGAATGTAAATAGGATTTAAATAGGATTTAAATTCACACCTTTCCAAAATGAAAGGCACAAATTAAATGCGCTAAAATTTGATCTATACAACATCATTTAAATCCACCTGCCCCAGTTGTAAGCTTGGTGATGTCCTCTAGTGAATGTGAGTGGGTAGGAGAAGAGGAAGGAAGGTCAAATTACTAATTGAAAGCCGAAACCTCAGCCAAACCATTTTTCAATCTTGGAGTAGAACTTAAACCTCTGATTTCTTTGTCTTCTGAGAAGGTACTGACTGTACCAGTTTTATAGATTACAAATGCTAGATACTGAATGAAATAACTATAATGGTTTTCAATAATGAAAAAAAGACAATAGCTGAGAGTGTTCCACCGAGAACCCTCTCCCCAAATCCTGCAAGTTAGGAGCAGATATCTCCCATTGTCTTCAATCCTTCAGAAATTCCTCTGGGAATCTGGAGTGAAGTTCTGTCTGTCCTTCTCACCTGACCTTTCTTTACTGCAAAGGGTAAGAATCAAATTGCCAGGAATCCTCTCACTCAAAACCAACTTGCCAGGTGGTTTTAAGAAGCATCCTCCATGTTGGTCTCAATACTATGTAACCTCAGCCCCAAGAGTATGGAGCAGCTTCTGTACAAAGAGAGGCTTGACAAGCTGGGTCTCTTCAGTTTAGAGAAAAGAAGACTGAGAGGGGACATAATAGAGGTTTATAAAATCTTGAGTGGTGTGGAACGAGTAGATAGGGAACTGTTATTTACCCTCTCAAATAGTACTAGAACTAGGGGACACTCCATGAAACTAGCTGCCGGCAGATTTAAAACAAATAAAAGGAAGTACTTTTTCACACAACGCATAATTATCTTATGGAATTTGTTGCCAGAGGATGTTGTCAAGGCCAGTAGTATAGCTGGGTTTTAAAAAGGACTGGATAAGTTCTTAGAGAGTATGTCCATTAATGGCTATTAGTCAAGTAGCTTACGGGATGAACTTCTTACTGTCAGGAGCTGGGAGTGAACAACGGGGAATGGATTGCCCATTGTGACTGTTGGTTCTTCTTCCATGTGATCAAGTTTGGCCACTGTCGGAGGACAGGATGCTGGGCTTGATGGACCATTGGTCTGACTTAGTATGGCACTACTTATGTTCTTATGTCTTTGATACGGTTTTCCTTACCTCAGAGGAATAGGAGATCACAGACATTTGAAAACCAGTTACGAGGGTCCCACCAATTCCCAGCACAATGATCATCTGTAATAGTTTCTGGTATTGAGCCTGCAAAGGAATGATAACACGTCTTAAGCTCATGGTAGCAGCAGTGTAGCCCTTATATCTGTGGCCGCTTTTACACATGCCAAAAATGAATTCTTATAAGTGCTTGAGATAACACCGGGTGTTATAAATGCTGGAGTTTTGTAATGTGAGCCCCCAAATTGTCTCTGGAGCCACAACAGACTACTCTAGTCCTAAGAAATGTCTCCTCTGGAATGAAAGGTCCAGACCAGAAGTGTGTTATCAGAAACTAGGGATAGGAATTTTGGTTTCGGAGAGAACTGAAATGGCCCGGAAAATGGCTGTTTTGGTTTTTAAACCGTAAACTGAAATTCCAATTCATTTTCGGTTCTGGCATTTTGGGTTTTTTGCATTGATTTCCCCCTGTTTTTTTCTCATTGACTTCAGTGAGAGAAAATTCCATTGACGTCAATGAGAAAAAAAAACAGGAAAAAAATCAATGCAACCCCCCATCAAAATGAAACTGAAATGAGATCAGAAAATCACAGAGAACCAAAACAGAAAAAAATGAAACCAAAATCCTCCGAGTCCCATCCCTACCAGAGACACACTGTCACCCTCAATCTCAGCCAGGTGGCCGGTCAAAACCAAAATCCAGCTAGAATCTACTCATCTGATTGATCAGATTAAAAAGGATCTTTCCCCACCTGCCACATGAACAGGATCTCTAACAGCAGAGCAAAAGATCTGAAAAATTCATTATAAATTCCTTCCTAGTTTCCCTCACATCTTGGGAACATCCTGTCCTTATCTTGTCAGCATAACCAACTGCAGGAGTACAGAAGACTAGGTTTTAAAAAAAAAATATCTTGAGATTGGTATGAAAATAGCAAAAAAATTAAAATAAGTGGGATTTATTTCTTTAAAAAAAGAATCCATTTAATGAGTTTAGAACTCATTTGGAAAGCATTGTATCATTCCTTCCATCAGAAGCTTGCTGACGTATGTGTACACCACTGCCTCTCATTTCTCTTCCACTCATTTTATATTTGAAAAATATATTCTTGAGGAAATTTTGACAACTTGCCTACCCCTTATTGCAGAAGTTGAGGGCATTTTTGTATGAACTGTAGCTTATATGTGGATAAATAACTCCCATATAACTCTAAACCCAAGTAGGTTACCTGGGGTAAAGCCATTTTACATGGCTGCTCCTACCTGGGATTTAGTTAGCCCCTACTTTATGTCATCAGAAGTGGACACCTAAAATGTTAGCATGTGGTAACTGTAACAGAGTAGCTACAGGGAGACCCTTGCCCTTTAAGATCAGCGGGACCGAGTAGTATGGTTCCTGGGTCACCACAGGTCATCGGGGGGGGGGGGGCCGGGCACCAGCTAGTCACAGGTGCTGGTGTGTGAGAAGCACCTTGGGGGTGGACAGGCAGGCTAGCAGGGCTGCTGGAGTCAGAGCACTGCGAAGCTAGTGGGAACCGGTGAGAGCAGCCAAATGGAGAGTTAAACTGACCAGATCTGCAGGACAATGTGGAAGTGGCTTGGAGTGGATCCAGGAGGCTCGCCAGGCGACTGGAGCTCCAGGACCAGTAGACACAATACTGGTCCTGTTCCCTGGCAACGTGAGAGTCATGGAGAAGGACCAAGAGGAGAGAAAGCCGGAGCAGGAAGCGCAGTGGACCAGGGACGGGGAACTACCAGCGGAGCCCAGTACAGGCAAGAAACTTGATTCAGACCTTGGGCTGGGTTCAAGCAGAGTGCAGGCAGGTGCAGCGGGTTATGGGGCTGGGGGTTGCTTTCTCATGGTTACAGTAATTTTTAACCATGCAGTCCCTTTTCTCATTCATTTTATCTAATTCAGAAGATCTGGTACTGTTCAAAACCACTAACAGGACACTGCAGAGTACTCACCAGGTCTGAGAGGAATCTGGCCATTTTCTTTCAGAAACCCGACTGATTTTAGGAGCTTGTGGGTCTCTGTTAGAGGATGAGCCTGTAGTGTTGTCTAAGCTTTCTTACCCAAGAATGCTATTTAGGTAAGGAAGATCCAATCCCTTGCCACTGAAGTTAAATTTTTACCTTCTAGGCTTTCAGTGAATTTCAGCCATTGTGCCAAGGTTTAGTCCTGTTAAATTAACTGTTTCAGGAAACAGATTTGCCCAACTCAAAACAACTTATGAGAATTTCTCCTCTTTTACATGTAGTGGTCACTTACTGATTTTGGATGGGAAGAAAACCATTAGCTCTGACATAATATTATCATCTGATATTATCTCACTCATAAAAATTGCACTCTACAGTAGGGGCAATATTTTTTGCCTCTTTTGGCCAACACTCTGTAGCTTCTGCTATTAAATTATTTAACATGAAGGTCTGTTCACATATCCTGCTTGGTGCAGAGATCCGGGGCTATATGGTGACAAAAAACATAACACAGACCTTTCAATAAGATTTTACAATTCTTATTGGGACTTCCGCCATCTACTCCTACCCCTTTTCTTAGACTTGAAACAGGAACTCGGGACCTACGATTTGCGGCTAGGAACTTGTTATTCAACTACTGGTTCAAATTCCTCACCATTTCCTCCTTGAGGCTTCCTAAGTTATGCTATCTGGAGGACTTGAACAGAGCCCACAATTTAAGATCTCCTTAGGTTCCATTTGTTGAAATTTCATGGTCTACAATTGGCCGGGGGTATTATGTTCGCCTCTTCTCCAGCTGCCAAAAATGTCTTGTTGCACCACGGTTTAAGGTATTTCCTGACAAGAGGATATTGCAGCTGTTCGTCATTCTATAGTAGCTCCTCTATATTGTCTTTGGAAATTATATGGAGGTTTGGAAAACTATTTAAATATGGATATTAAACATAAACTTAAGACAGCCCTGTGTAGGCTACGTTGTGAGCAAATGCCTACTGCTCTTCTTTTGGGAAGAAGACTGGGAATTCTCAGGAGTCTGAGGCTCTGCCCTTGTAAGATGGGTGTAATTGAGGATACTTTACATTACACCATGGGGCGCTCTCTTTATCAAGAATTAAGAGAAACCTTAATTTATCCTCTGTTGGAGAAAGTTTCCTTTTTTTAATAAACAGGAGAAATTATTTTGGCTTTTTCAAAGTAAAGATCCATAGTTCATCATGAATCTTGCTCTGATTATAAGACTGAACAGTTTAGGGCCAAGCTCCCCACATTACGATTGTCTGGTGCCATTTATTTTGGGTCCCTTGGATTACTATGATCAGGGACCCAAGTTGACTGCATTGCTGCAATTTGCAGTGATTTTCGCAGATTCAGCCAATCCTCGCAGAATCCGCCAATCCTGACCATGACCCGAAGCTAAATAGGCCCTTGGGAGATGAATTGTGGGTGGGTGGGGACTGAAGGCCCCATGTATGGGTGAGGGAGGTGCTGAAATTCCAGAGGATTTGAGTTGGGTTTGATTAGCAAAGTTGTGATTCTATGTCAAACCTATTGCAAATTTGCTTCCCAGCATGCATAGTTATGCAAATCAAGTTAATTATGCAAATATTAATGCT
>QEPC01006781.1:692353-711020 GCA_003113815.1 Sphenodon punctatus | reverse complement strand
TCTCCCTGTCTCCCCCCCTTTGTCTTTTAGATTGTAAGCCACAGGCAGGGACCGCATCTAATTCTATGTTATGTACAGCACCACGTCACACGACTGGCGCTATATAAATGTCTAAAATAATAATAATAATAATAATACACAGCACTTTCAGTGTTCAAAGTGCTTTACAGTACTTAGGCTGAATTCTCACCTGTGGTGGCGATGGCGGCAGTGGGAGGGGCGAGAGAGATGCGGCTGCGTGGAGGAGCCGATGGCAGGGAAAAGAGCCGGTGCGAATGGGAATCTGCCGCGACGTCTCTCGTGCATGTCAGGGCAGGATTTTGCGCCCTGACATGCGTGAGGGAAGTTGTGGCACATCCCCATTTGCACCGGCTCTTCTTCTGCTCCCCGGCTCCTCCCTGCTGCTGCGTTTTCCCTCGCGGGCCTCTCCTCTGCAGATGGGAATGCAGCCTAATTCCCTCACAACAACCCTGTGAGGTCAGTCATTATTATAAGGACATAATTGTCAATGTAGGTGTCAACAGAGGGTGCTTTATTCCTGGAAGGTTACTTTTTTTTTTTCATACAGAGAAGAAAGCCTGCCATATTTAGTAATAATATAATTTATAATTTATTGCGGCAGAAGCCATATAACCAACAAATACAAAAACAAAATTCAAAAACCACATACAAGGGTTGGAATCTTAAAAAGCACACACAAATAAAAACATACATTTCAATTACTAAGACCATGTCTATAACAACCAGAAAAACTCAGATTGTCCAGATTCCATTCATGGACTAAGCATATATCATAACTCCACTATCATTGGTTAATAGATTGTTTGAACTGGAGAAACAAGGTACGCAGGTTGATGGCAGCTACTAGGAACTGAGAAACGGCCTCTGAGATGGAATGGTCCTCGTCTGCCAAGGCCAACAAACGTAAATTGTGGTCAGTGTGGCCAGGGAATCTCTGTAAAAAGGCAGAGAGATATTTAAGGCGAATGGAGTCGTATAAACGACATTGAAACAAAATATGGGAAGATGTTTCCACATGCTGGCAGTCAAAAGGGCAAAGTCGTTCAGAGAAATCAATAGCGGAAAGACGGCCCACAAATACCATAGAAGGCAAGGCATTAAACCGAGCAGACATAAACAGATGCTTGCCTCTGGGTGAAATTAGGGAAAGCAAATAAGAGGCCATGCTTGGGCAGGACCTTACATAGGGGAGGTAGTTTGTGAGATGGCGAGAAGCTCTGATAGCCGCCATTTCTTCTTGAAATTCCCTATCCTCAACCCTGGATACAAGGACCTTAAGCACTACCGCCAGCCCCTTTTTCCTCGGAAGGTCCAGGCTAAAACCCAGCTGACGCAAAAATAGTTCCACTGCCTACCGCCACGAGCTTTTATATGAATCATTAATCCAATGATATATAAGCCCCCTTGCTTGAGGAATGGATGACTTTGCCCAAAACTTGAGGACATTAATCCATACCATGGTGGACCATCTAAGCTGCCCTGTCTCTTGTCTAATGGCCGCAAATGGTGTAGCGCTGGGGATCCTCAGCAAACTCTGAAGGAAGTGAGCCCCAACACTGTCCAATTTCCTCAGCTTCGACACAAGATGGGCAGCCCAAACCTCAGCCCCAAATAACAGCTGGGCCCGCATCCTAGCGTTCAAAACTTTGGTTGCGGGATATTTAGTAAGATCTAGCACCCATCACCCCCACTTTAGTGACAAAGGGTTGTTCAATTCTTGTATTTACAACTTGGCTATATTTTGAAGTGTTTCCATGGGGAGCACTTAGCATGTGTTTCAAATTAGTTGTGGATGCTGCCTACACATTAGCATTAGAGAAATGTGCTGGCAAAAGTGTGTGGGTGGTGGTGGTAGGGGAATCGCATGCAGCTGTTTCTTGGTTCTGAGGGCAGGGGTTTTACATTGGCTTCACCTACAGATTAAACATTTATCTTAAATATGTTTGTTAACCGTTTAAGTGCAACATTGTGTTGAGGCTTTTTATGATATGAGGAGTTATCAGTCTCAGTCAGGTACCCTTTCCTCTTACAAAACCAAGAAAACATTTTTAAATGATTTTAGTTCTCTCTGAAGTTACTGATAGTGATGTCACTACTTCACTTGAAATTGAGCTTTTTCTATCAGGCTTTGGACTGACCGAATGGCTTGGGGTATAGGGAGTTTGCGAAGGAATCGTTCCGTTAATAGAAAAGTGTATAAATAAGCCTGCGTCTGGTCCCTTGTTACTGAGGGGGTCCAATCATCTCTGGTTACCCAGGTTTGCAATCTTGGAGTGCTTCCTATTCAAATGTTATGAGATTGTTAATACGCACGTGGATAGGGGTGATCCAGTTGATATAGTATATTTGGATTTTCAAAAAGCTTTTGACAAAGTCCCTCACCAGAGACTTCTGAGCAAAGTAAGTTGTCATTGGGTAAGCGAATGAGTCCTGTCATGGATTGGTGGCTGATTAAAAGATAAGAAACAAAGGGGAGGAATAAATGGTCATTTTTCAAGTTGGAGAGAGGTGAACAGTGGGGTGTCTCAGGGGTCAATACTAGGACAAATGTTGTTTAACATATTCCATTAATGATCTGGAAAAAGGGGTACAGAGTGAGGTGCCTAAATTTGCAGATGACACCTAATTATTCAAGATAGTTAAGACCCAGGCAGACTGATGAACTACAGAGGGATCTAGTATGACTAGGTGAATGGGCAATAAAATGACAAATGAAATTTAGCATTGATAAGTGCAAGGTGATACACAAAGAGAATAATAATCTTCACTTTACATACATGATGCTAACTTCTGATCTGGGTGTAACCACATGGGAGAAGGATTGGAGTGATTGCAGCAGCAGTCACACGGTTAACCACTGTAATCTCCCTCCATTGTTAACTCTGGGAACTCCTTGCTGCTGGATTAAGCCACACCACTGGCTTCTCCGTTGGGCTGGCTCTGCCTACCGTTGACTTGGCACCGTCCACTTCTGGTCCCTCCCTCTGTGCCACAAATTTGCATAAATTAGTATAAAATAGCATATGTAAATTTCATGCAAATATTTGCCTTCTTTTCTGGCGAAGCGTCAGTGGCCACTGGCACAAAAAGACCCAACCTAGCTAAACCCCCTAAAATGAATATCCAAACAAAGTGGGCACAAATAGTGTTTTGTTCTCATTTCAGCGGATGCAAATCGAAGCAGGCAAATTTGCTGAATATGGTATCGCAATGAATATTTGTTTCAGCGCTACACAGAGATTGTAGTAGGGTTACCACCCCTTTCCAGGCTTTCCTCTGGAGGGGGCAGGTTCACACAGCAAAGGAGGTGGGACAAAGGAACTTTTTTGATGTAACCCTGCTTCTTACGGAGCATCATGATCCTAGGGATGGGCGAACAGAATGCGGTTCGGATGTTCGGTTCGAAATCCGAGTTCAGGTTCGATGGTTCGGTTCAGCCGAGTTCGGGTTGGCCAAACTTGGCCGAACAGTCAAAAACTGAAACTGAACCGAAACTGAAACCTAATTTTTTTTGGCCTAAAAAGACGTTTTTCCTGCTCCCGAACTCATCTGAACTCATCTGAACATGACCGAACTGTTCAGTCATTCAAGAGTTTGGTTCGGACGTTTGGTTCGGACGTCCAAACAGACCGAGTTCGGTCCGAACTCTGAACATCCGAACCGCGTTCGCCCATCCCTACATGATGCTTCTTAGGGCGTGGCCATGTCAGAAAGAGGGTGGGAAAGTCCCTATGTCCTGCCCCTCTTTCTAACAGGGCTGCCTCTAGCCAACCCAGTTTCTCCAGGTTACTGGGGGAGCCCCTGGCCGACCCAGAGAAACTGTGGCTTCCCCTGGAAAACCTGGAGTCACCCAGAGAAGCCTTAGCCTTATGGTAATAAGCATATCTTCTAATCTGGAACATATAATCATAGGCCTATATGAACGACTGACACAAGCAAAAGCGGGTGGGGGTGGGGAACATGGCAAGTGTATATTATTCTCTTGGCAAGGGAGATAGTTCAGGTTTACATGCACTCTCTTCACCCATGAACCCAAACCCATTCTAGCTGCAGTTTGTGTTAATGTTACACAGAGCTTTCCTCCCCCGTCTGATAAAGTTCACAAAAGGCGGGGAAGTAGATGAAAAGTCAAAGGTACTGAGTGAATAAATGAGATCAGGTGAGTCACAGACTGTATGGGGGTGGGACGACACATCACTGGGCCTGACTCAGCATAAAATGTCTTATCTCATTGCAGAGCGGGGGGAATCTTAGACAGATGGCCTCACTACATCATAAAACCCCTAATCCAAGACGTATTGAGTGGCCTTAATTCTCTGGGAAATCAGAGAGACAAGAATTTAGTACCTTGCAAGGTCACTGACTTGTTGACTGAACCAAGATTTGAAGCCCGATCTCCCAGCTCTAAGACCTATGCACCAGCCACAGGGCCACACCAACTCCATTCATTCAACATCTCTAAGTAAGCACACGATAGTGGGAACATTTTATCAAAGGTAACCCCGAATGGGGAGACAAGTCGAAGAGAACCTTCCAACTGGAGAAAAGAGGCTCTAATTGTATTTACTTGCCTGAGTTTAATGTCATGGTGCATTATTTACAGGGAAAGGTTTCAGCTGAACTGACACCCCCATTGTAGACAACCAGGAGGCAGAGTGCCATGGGATTGGAGTCTCACTACCCCACTCTAGGCTGTCATGACTCAGTTTCCCTGGCTTGCAGCACCTACTGGATCAGCTTTCTCTCTAGAACTGATTGAGCCTGCAACGGGGGAACCTTCTTGTCACCTTTTCAGCCTGAGAGTTTCCCAGCACAGACTCTTTCTCTCTAGGTTCACCTGTGTTTGTAAACACAGAATTAACCCCAAACTGTGTCCTGCCAACGTTAGGATTAGCAATTCCACTGGACCATACTAAGTTCAGTTAAAAGAAGTAAAATGAATAAAACATTAATAAGCATGCAGTACAAGATTCTCGAGAGTGCACAAATCAAAATAACATAACCAATAACGCAGCCCTATCTGTACTTGGATTCTCCTAGTTTAGGCTTACCCTAACCAAGGTCCAAGGGTTTTTCAGTTCATGTCACAGCCAGCAATGGAAAGCTTGGCACCCATTTGATTCCCTGCCAGAATCCCACCGTCACGGCCAGCAGATGTGCTGGCCGATCCCGGCGAGGAATCGGGGTGGGCGGGGCTGTGCGGCGCAACATGGGGCCGCACAGCCCCGCCCCCCCATGCTCCCCCAGCCGGCCACCCTCTGGGAGACGGGCGGGCACAGTGGCCAATTCGGCCACTGCGTCCGATTCCGAGCCGTGGTCCGGGCCATGTCTCAGTGCTTACTGCCTGTCTGCCTTGTTTCAGCAGCAGACAGATGGACTTTAGTTGACTTCCTGGGCTCCGATACAGGCGGACAAGAAAGTCACAGCTACTTATTTATGCACTAAAGCACGTCCTGTGCAGTTTAGAGGAAGCCTTGCTCACTTGTTTGTAAACTCCTTGGTTTTAGATAATTCAGTAATTGCTCAGGTGCATAGCTAGGTTGGAATGAACCCTGGTGCAGAGGAGGGATGGCGGGGGGGGGGGGGGAGAACCCTTAGCCCTGAAGCAGGATTTGCCAAGTCAGGGGAGGTGGAGGCGGGCTGCTGGAGGAAGGGAGGTGGGTGGAGACTGGGATTGCCAGAGCTGGTAGGCTGGGGTTGTCTCACCCCTCCTATCCCTGCTCACGTAAGCATTGCCCTCCCATCTCCCCAAAAAGATTCTGGACATTTTGGGAGAAAGGGCAAAAGGCTCCATGACTTTATGAGGGGGAATCTAGCCCCAGACCCTCCCCACCCCCTGCCCCCCATGTATCTATGTGCACACGCACTCCATGTGTGTGGGTCTGCCCCAGGCTTGTGGGGAGCACTTATTCTAGCTGCACCCTGGGAATTGCTTCTTAGCAGAGGCCAGGTAGGGACAAAATCTTTACATGAGTGGCCGAGCCCTCTCTTGGCTCCTTTGGCCACAGGCCTGGATGCCTGTCTGAAACAAATCTTTCTGCTTTGTTAATCTCTTGCCAAGGTGTAGCGATAACCAGTGCAGGAAATGGGGACTCATGAGCCTGGGGGTCATGCTCCCCGGTACAGCAGCATCTCCTATCACTGGGAGCGGAAGACAGAGGCGGGGGGCTCATTCCATCTTCTGCACCAGGGTCCATCCCCACCGAGTTACACCTCTGACCTCTTGGTCTAACTACATAGAGCAAGCCAAGCAGCCACATGTATTTCTAGCAGAATCATCATTGCATCTAGTAGGGATGGGCGAACACGGTTCGGAAGTTTGGAGTTCGGCCCGAACTTGGCCTGTTCGGACGATTGAACGTGAACACAAACCCGAACCCGAACATACCGAACAGAACCAAACACCGAACGGCAAAATGGCCGAACAGTTCAGTCAGTTCGGATCGTGTTCGGGTGAGTTCGGGTGGCAAAAAAAGGTTCACTGTAAGGTGACAGGGAGGGGTAGTACTAGTCACTGAGGAGCAGATTTCCAGGCACCAGGGGTGGAGAGGCTTGCAAGAAATGAAACTATCTGCCTCCCCTCTTCCCAACACCTTCTGAGCTAGTCACTGTTCCTGAACAGCAGGCGTTGAGTAGGATTATTAGATTGCTTTAAGTTTCATTTCAGTTTTNAGAGATAGCGTTAGTGATTTAGTTTTAGTGTTTGTAGGAGTAGGCCTGTGTACTTATTAGATAATCTATTTAGTTCATAGCATTTAGAATAGTTAATAGCAGTTAGATTTAGTGTAGATAGATATATATAATATTAGATAAAAAAAAATTTTTAAACCCCATATAAAAACAAAAAAACCAAATAAAAAACAAAAGAAAACCACATAAAACCCAATCAAAAACCAAAAAACCATATAAAAAACAAAAAAACCACCCATAACATTTCCTGAACGGCTGAACAGAACGGCCGAATGGCCGAACAGAAGGCCGAACAGAACGGCTGAACCTGAACCCGGCGAACTAACCGAACGCAGACGAACCAAACGGCCGAACCGAACGCAGCCAAACCAAACGGCCGAACCCGAACCGCGATCTGTTCGCCCATCCCTAGCATCTAGTTAAAAATTCCATTGAGAACAATGTTTCGCCTTTGCACAGATTTCCTCTATGCATTTTCTACTCAGATACTAAAAGAGGGAGGAGGTGTCTTTTGAGTTAATGACTTGACTTCCAAGCCACTAATTTGCACTTAGACAAAACAAATCTTGCTTTGCTCACCACAACGAATGGGAAGATCAGTCCAATGAAGAAAAGCAGGATCCAGTTCATAGCACCAGATAAAACATAAGCGGCAGGTCTATATGACTGAATAAAGAGCTCGGTGGGCAGGGGACATGACACACCAGCTGAAAGGGGAATTTAAAAGAAACAATGATGATCATTGGGTGGTTCTGCACGTTACAATGAACCACAGGGGAAATTGAAATCAATTCTGTGGTACTCACTGCAACATCCTCTCTTGGTGGGTTAGCATGAACAAATGTGTCATGTTTGTGCTGGACTTGACCAACAGTGGAAGTGCCACCATAAACACAGAAGCTATCCCTTGGTGTCCTGCAGGCAATCCTGTAGAGATTTTTCAGTAACACCTTGTAGAAGTGTCTCCATATTCCACACTCTACCTCGGACCTGGTAATGTGCCAGAATGATATGAGGTATCTCTGTTTCCCCATGAAACTCAGTTGGCTTTTATCGTGTCCATTATCCTTTTCAGTATGTATCTACGATGGCTAAGGGTTGCCGTCTACAGGTTTTGCCTGGAGACTTTGGATTTCTTGACTCGGTTCCTGGGTTCCAGGAGAAGCCCAAATTTCTCTGGATCAGGCAGGGGAGTCTCCGGTAACCCAGAGGAACTGGGATTTCTGGAGTGGAGGGCCATGTTGGAAAGGGAGTGTGCCACATGCCATAGAGACTATCCCTGCAACTTTTCCCTGCATAATCCACTTTAGGAAATGGTGTAAGAATGCTAGGGGGAAGAAAGTTAAAGCAACTCCGGTTTCAGCCACCTTCACTGCAGGAAGCTGTGTGAGAATGTTGACCAAGGTGGAGTATGCATCGCTCCTAGTGCCAGTCACTGTAGGGAATGGCTGAGCAATGTGGGCTTTGGCAAAAGCTGAAAATTCTTCAAACCTCCCTAACTTCAGCCCCTCTTTTCCTAACAATTGTATAAGAAGGAGTAGAGGAGACATGTAAATGATTCAAGTATCAAATACCAACCTGGTCCAATTCCAAAACTCATGATAAAAATAAAGATGAGCACCACTGAGCAATATGGGGTGTTTTCAGACGTTACGGGGCTGCTTGGCCCCGAACCGAAAACAACCCATTCATTCCCCACCGGGGTCACCCCATCACGCCATATCAGACGTGCTGGGGGGATCCCGGCGGGGAATCTGGGAGGGGGCTGGGCCGCGCAGTGCAACGTGCGGCCGCACGGCCCCGCCCCCTCCACGCACCCCGCCGCCCGCCCTCCAGGGAGACGGGCGGGCGGCGGGGCCAATGCGGCCGCCGCGTTGGGCTGGATGCGCCGTGGCCAGGGATCCCGCCGGGGATCCCGGGCTGTGGCAACCAGCCAGACGTTACTTTTTTTTGGTCCCCGCTGGGGATCTTTTTGACCACGCTTCCCGGGACATTCCCCCGGCTAGCCCAGGAAGCGTGGTTCAAATTGACCCCTTGCGGGTATTGACCGTGGCGAACATCTGGCGGCCGCCAAACAGACGTTCGAGACACAGTGACCACAGGTGGGTATTCACCGTGGTTCACTGTGATCTCGTAACGTCTGAAAATACCCATGCTAGCCAGAAGAACGTCTCCTGTAGCAGAAATTAAGAGTAGTTAAACTAAGTAGGTATTTTGATTTGGACCATTCCATCAAAAATAGGCTTAATCCACATTGCATCCAGACCTTCCCACCTACTCAACATCCCTCAGTGCCAGGAATTGTAGAAGCTCGAGGAGATGAATGGCCAAGGAAATTAGTTTAAAGGTGGGTCAAATTGGCCGTTTTGGTTCCGTGAAAACTTTCTTCGAAATTGGAATGGCAACTGAAATTTTAATCAGAATCCCGACTGAACTATTTGCACATACATAAAATGGCTGAAGACACCTTTTTTTGATAGATTCTGGCACCTGGAATCTGGCTGAAAACTAAATTTCACCTCTAAAATGAGCCTCTTCAAATCTAGCTCTTAGCTTGAGGAACTAATTCTTACAAAGTGAGGAAGGCATTTAGATCTCTGTGAAAATCAATAGGGCTTAGGAGCCTACATGCCTAAAGAAAAAGTGGCTGCCTCCACCATCCACTTACTCTGGAGACGTCCCATTGAACGTCCCAAATATGAGAGAGAAAGGAGACAAAGCACAGTAGTTCAAATGATATCTTCTATTAGACTGTAGACTGCTGCCATTTTCTGTAAGTCTTGGCCGACTCATTCCCCAAATCACTCTAGATAATAATGAGTCTCCCATCTAGTATGAATGAATGAATAATTTATTTGCGTAGCCAGAGGCCATTGCATTTACATATAAACATATAAGACAAGCACAATACAATAAAATTCCAAATTATATAAATACAATTTAATCCTCAGTCAAAGCAATTAGCAATAGAACCCAGGGGTTTGGGGCTGCCCATTTTGCCATACTAAGATGGTTTAAAGGCCAAAAATTCCCTTTTACAGAAAGCATGGGCCAAAAAACGTGCTGTACTCTTGGTGACATCTACGTCAGCACTGTTCAAAAGAAAGGTAAGTAAAGTTTGTTCAGATCTACCTGGAAGTTTAAGCAATAGATCTTGCAAAAATTTCAGCCTCAGATTGTCATATAAATGGCAGTAAAGTACTATGTGTCCTACTGTTTCTACTGTCTCTTTGTCGAAGGGGCATAGCCTATTGGCGAAAGGAGTTCCATCTAGTTGGCCCTCCAGAACCTGGGAAGGTAAAGCGTTAAACCATGCAGCCAAAATTAAATTTTTCCCCCTTGCTGGAATTTCAGCTGAAAGATAATGCGCCAGCTGGCCCATATCTGGAGCTAACTCTAAGTAGAATAGCATATGGGGAGATGTTGCTATTTTCCCCAAGTCCGACTGTCTGCCTATATCTTGCAACCTCGTTTTAACTTCCATGTCTAGGGAGGCCAAGGGCTTATGGGTTAGATATTCGACTGATGTACCCATTAAGGAAAGAGATGTCTGAATTTTCTCCTTCCAAGGATCCAGGAAGGTGTCTGTTCCTAGGCTACGTAACAGCGCAGGGCAATGAGGATCAAAAAACCTACACCATAGACGTAGGGCCTGTTCCATAGCCACCTGCTGCCAGCCCATCTGCCCCCATCTACGGTGTTTATTTACAGTATTACACCACAATCATAGTCTGTCAATAAGATCAAAACTTAACCAGGGCTCCCACCAACTCCTGGCCCCTCTTGGTTCTCAAGTCCTGACCTTGGAGAGCTCTCAGTGCACACCAGCCTGATTTCAGTTCCTTCTTGCTTTGCCTCCTGTTGCTACAGGGTTCTAGTGTCTGCTTCTCTGACAGATCTCAGAGGGGATGGGTCTAAGGCGATGAGCGGGCTTTCTTAAAGGGGCAAGTGCCTGCTCCATCATATGGACCAACTTCTGCTGGTGAAAGTATGCAAAATATAGAGTTCTTCCTCGCAAGTTTGAAAGAATCTCAGACCCTGAAAACTTGTTATCAATGCCAAGTCAGTTTTGAAAATCTGGCCCGTCGTTTGTTGCTCAAGTAGTATATGATGATTAGCCATGTCCAGTATGTTGATTGACTAAATAAGGCTTTGATCCTTAAACTCTCTTCCTCTGGAGTAGTCTCATTGACTTCAGTAGGACTCCTCTAGAGTAAGTGGTTTGGGAGCTGCAGCCTAAGTGTTTATCATCTTTAAATAGTTATTGTTAATTTAAAGGTGGAAGTGGTAGCTGACACGTTTGAAAATGAATGGTTGTAGAAACCATCCAGCAGAGCACAGATGGGGCTATTACCTGCAATGAGAGAGTGACTGTGAGGAGTGCCAAGGTCACAGTCATACTGCTGTAGCTTTTCCAGAGCAGCACCTTCCTCCCTGCATGTTCAGTCAGGAAACCCTAGGGGGCAGAAAGGGAAACAAAGATGAAAAGATATTAGGGTATTTTTACACATGAGCTCAGTGAGCCACCATGCTTAAACCTACCCTGGGGTGAGTCCCCTCACCCTGGGCAGGGGCTTGCCCAGCTGCCAAACAAACATTCTGGTGGCTAGGGGGTGGGGGTGGGGAGAGTGTGGGGAATGTCTGCATGCCCCCCGTGCTCCTCAGCGCAGTCCCGCCTCCTCCCTGATGGGTGGGTGCTGCAGCCTATGAGGCCACTGCGCCCACCCAACTGCTCCGGCCATGGGCCGGGGTTAGGTGGAGCAGGCCATCGGACGTGACGGCCTGCTCTACCACGATCCGGGGACACTTATCCCAGACCGTGGCAGGGCTTAACATGAGATGTGCGCTGGTCGGGAGCCCAGTGCACATCCAGTGTTAGCCCTGCCACGGTTTGGGGTTACTTCTGTTCCTGCCCGTGGTGAACAACTGACAGTGTGGGAGCATACGTGACACCCCCGAGCATTGCCACGCTGTGGTATGCATGGCCACGGGCGGGGGTGTCACATTTGAAAATACCCATTGGAGCAAAGCCACTGACGGAATTACCTGAGGGGGGGCGAGAGCAGGAGAGCTGCTTCATCCTGGTCCTTTCTGAGCAGCATGACATCATGATGCTTGGAATAGAGGCGAGGTCACGTCAGAAAGGGGTGGAGCAAAGGGGGAAACCTGTCCCTTTCTGATGTGACTCCTCCTCTTTTCTGAGGACCACGATGTCACAATGCTTGGAATTTCACCCCCTTGCACCCGCGTCCCTGTCCCCGTGATTATGATGTCTCTAAATGGCCTCCTTGGGCTGAGACAGAGGGAACCTGGTCAGAAAGCAGTGGTTCTGAGAATGCTTCCTTCCAGAGACCCAGAGGCATCCTTACTAGTGCTGGTCGGAGGGCATTCCGGCAGGTGTAGAAACTTTGCAAGCAGCTCCCTGCTAGGGTAGTTTAGAGGGAGCTGCCAGACATTTGGAGGTATAAACGTATCTTCCAAACATACTAGAAAGGAAGGAGCCCTTAACTGGGGATGGCACAGAAATGTGAGGGGAAAGTGGAAAGAGTTTAATCAATAATCAATTAGATTTCTGCTGCTAGAACACCCTAATGTGATGTTGATGCTGGTTTGAAATCACCTGAGTTCTATTTCTGTTTCTGCCACTGCTTGGCTACCTGAAAGAACTTGTATATTTTGGTTTCCCCATCTGTAAAATGGGATGGGATTACTCACCTATGTAAAATGCTTTGAGATCTGTGTATGAACAATGCTAAATACAAAGGGTTGCTATTATTTTCTGCTGTGTTTGGTTCCCAAAGCTATGTTATTGCACAGTGTTGGTTTATTCCAAATAAAATGCTTCTCAGGTCTGTTCCTACAGAATGGTTCTCCTGCAAGAAGCTACTCAGGCAGATAATGGTTGCGAAAATCTCTGTCAAGCCAATTCCCAGTGAGATATAATGGGTTTGGGAAAGGGGAATCCCAGCCTTCACAAAGATATCGTAGGCATAAAAGTAAACCTGGAAAAGGAGAAGGGAATGAATTGTACAACCAAACAGCAATCTTGGTAGCTGTAGCATTGTTTTGTAGGGGAATTACTCAATAGATACACCAGCACCCTATCACAAAAAAACTTCAACAGAATGCTGCAGAGTTCCCGTCGCTGTTGCCAGCTAGACTCACAGCGCTATCCTATAGCTGTATAACACCAGCACTAACATTTATCACTGGCACAATTTCCACTGCTGACAAGTGTATCAGACTCCTACAGGCACTACAGACTAAGGGGTCTTTCAGACGTTCAGTTTTTTTCAAATTAAATCATAATTTGAATGTATCATGCACGTCTGAAGTCCCTAATGTGAATTATTGTGGTCAATATCGCACTATAGAAATCCGAATGTCAAAGCTACTCAAACCTACCTTTTTGGTGTCCGGTTTCAATAAATCTGCACTTTACAGCAGTGTGAAAGCAACATCGTAGTGGTTTTAACTGGTGCAAAATATTTTCTGCATGTGAATGCAACCATGCTTCCAAGTGCGCTGTTTTACTCCTGCCCCTACTGGAAGCAGTGAGACCAGCGGGGGTCCTGCACTTGCCTCACTGGGGGCAGGCTGCAGTCAGCTTCTCCCCCCAAAAGTTCTTCTGTCTCCCCTCCATGCTTCCCGTCCCCTTCCATCATCTGCCTCTGCCTCCTAGTAGCTGCAGTAGTAGCAGTAGCGGGACACCTGCACTCCGATCGGACTGTGAGATAAAGAAGAGGGTTGCTGCCTTGTAAACAACATTCTTTGAGTTGGTTCCGAACATTTTCACAACTGGGTTGTGCATGTTCACCCTATTCAAATAATAGACCACATTATGGTCTCAAGCTTCTCTAGTATAAAAAGCACTCTTCCCCTCAGAATGACTGTTCCTTCCAACCCTTTCTAGATATACAAGAAAAAAAAATCCATGCGGACTGGAAGGTTTTGTGTTTTGAGAATGTTCAGATCCATCTCAAAGAATGTTGTTTACAAGGCAGCAACCTTCTGGCTCCCCACAGGCCACTTCCTGTAATTGAACCGCACTGAGCAGCCAGGTAAGCACGCACTACAAGAAGGTCTGAATGCGTTATTTCCAGTGGCGGCTGGCCTTCCAGGGAATTTGGGGCGCTGACCCCCAAGCACCGAGGGCCCGCCAGCGCCATTGTTTTTTTTTTGTTTGTTTTTTTTTAAAAAACCGCACTGCCGCCTCTTCCCACAGCACCGCAGCAGCCTCTGCCTTTGCTTCAGAGTGGAGGCTGCTGAAGCGCTGTTGTTGGTTTCAGTGAAACTGACAACAGGAGGCTGTTGTCGGTTTCAGTGAAACTGACAACAGCACTGCAGCAGCCTCCGCTCTGAAGCAAAGGCAGAGGCTGCTGCAGCGCTGTTTCAATTGACTTCTGGGATCCACTCCTGAGGAGTGGGTCCCAGAAGACTCAAAAAAGCTAAGCCCAACTGCGTTTTCCAATGGAAAACGCGATTTGGACGGCTGAGCGCTCAGCCCGGCTGAGCTCCACTCTACACAGCACGTATAGGATGTGCTGTGGAGGGAGGAGCTAGGGGCTTCCATTGCGCTCCTTGGGCGCAAGGAAAGCTCTCACCAGGGCGCTTGTTGAAAGCGTCCTGGCGAGATGCCTTGGGCCAGGCACCTGAGGCAGGGAGCAGCGCGCATGCGCGCTGGTCCCTGCCTCACATGCGGAAGAAAGAACATGGCTGCCGGCAGCGCGCTGTTGGAGAGCACAGCTCTCCAACTGCCAGCTGCCAGGCCACTGAGCCAGCCGCTTCCTTGTTGCCGCTCCCCCCCAATCTGCCGCTCAGAGCGGCGGGGGGGAGGGGGGGAGGGGAAGCAGCAAGGCAGGGAGTCAGGGAACGTGTAGTTTTAAAAAAATTATTTATTTTAAATTGCCCGTGTGAGTCCTGCCTCCGCGGAGGAGAGCAGGACACAAGGGCAATTTAAAATAAAAAAAACTTAACTCCCCCCCGCCTGCAGCGCAGCCCAGAGTCCCCGGATGAAGACCGCCAGAGCCAGCACCGAACAGGTAATAATCCTATCCTCCCCCCAGGCTGTTTCCCACCCCGCACACACACACACACACACAGGCTGTTTTCCCACCCCACACACCCCCAGACTGTTTTCCCACCCCGCACCCCACACCAGGCTGTTTTCCCACCCCGCACCCTGCATCCTCCTCCCCCTAGGCTTTCCCCCCCCCACTGCATCCTCCTTCCCCTAGGCTGTTGATCTTAGAAAGTTAGGTGACTTCACAATGCTGGAATATTTGTGTTTTTGGGTTTATACTTTATTTATTTTAAGCTTGATGCGCATGTAGACTGTGTTTTCTGATGTTAACCCTGGGAACTCGTTGCTGCTGTGTTTTGCAAGTGTTTTCTGTGTTTCCCTGTGTTTTGGGTTTATACATTATTTATTTTAAGCTTGATGTGCATGTAGACTGTGTTTTCTTCCATCCGATGTTAACCCTGGGAACTCCTTGCTGCTGTGTTTTGCCAGTGTTTTCTGTGTTTCCCTGTGTTTGGGGTTTATACATTATTTATTTTAAGCTTGATGTGCATGTAGACTGTGTTTTCTTCCATCCGATGTTAACCCTGGGAACTCCTTGCTGCTGGGTTATGCCATGCCACTAGCCTACCGTCCCCCTGGCTCCGCCCACCAGCTCACCAGTCTTACTGCCCCTCCAAACTCAAAACCCACCAGCCGCCCCTGGACACCATCTACCCCCTGCCTATCTGTCCTGGTCCATGTGCCAGATCCTAACTCTCCAGACCCAATCCTGTGCCTACTTTCAGGACCCGATCCTGCCATGACTCCCTCTGGACCCTGAGCCCCAGCATGTTCCTGAGACTGCCACAGATTGGATTTTTCTTGTCAAATATTCGTATGGGTTTTTTTCTTGGTGATCTGAACTTACTTTGGCCGGTGAGTTGATGATTGAGATGTGTAATCCATACTGGAAGGTCCCACCAAGGCCCAGGACAAAGGCCAGGAGAAAGAGATTCCAACTGACCAGCTGCCAGGATAAAACAAAGAATAGGGGTAGGTGGAGCTGCTGAATCATGTTCAAAAAAATCACTCGGTTGCTGTAATAACACAAGAAAGTATTGTAAGAAATTCCAAAAAGACTAGCTCCCTCCCTCCCATTCAGAGCTGGTAACCAAGGTGCAGCACAGGACAATAGGCGATCCCAGGAGCTAAAAGCAGGGCAGAAAGAAAGTAGTGGGGGAAAAAACTATAGTAAAAATAAGAGGACAATCTGTTTTTGATTCACGTTGCCTTGTGTCACACTTCGGCAGCATTTGACACAGTGAATCATGAGGTGCTGGTGACCCGCCTGCAGAACCTTGCTGGGGTGGATGCAGTGGCAGCTGGTGTGTTCTAAGGCCAATGGTAGACGGGGCCAAGCAGAATTTTGAAATTACTGTGGAATTTTACAGCCTCAGTTCCCCATCTGTAACAAATGGGAATGTGTGTGTGTCTGTCACTCCTTGTGTTCCCCTCACCCTTGTCCTTCTTAGATTGTAAGCCCACTGGCAGAGACCTGTCTCCAATAGCCACCAGCAGGCAATGTGTTCAATGGCAGGCGTACCATAACAGCTAGCCCAGATTTCAAACAAACCAACGAACAGGTCAGGCTCAGAGCTTAAAGCAATAATCAACCTGGGGTTCTTTCCATTTGCCTTCAGTTTCTCAGCCAAACACTGCAGTCATGTTTTAAAGCTTCTCTCCACAACTTTAGGGAAACTTGCTTTCTTAGTGAAAGCCCAAAATTACATGCTTATCACAACTGTCGTCACTTATGGATTTTCAACACCTTTATGTTGCTCACCCCACTTCTCTGGGTGGTGGGAAGTTCCAGGGGCAGCCTTGCTGGGTCAGTGTCCCTTCGACAGGAGAGAGAAACTGGAGAGACTTACTGTGTGGTATAATAGTCATTTATTTACAAATCTCCTAGTTCCTCCAGGTCCAGCACCACAAGGGCTCCCCAAAAGGTTCTCTCTGTAGCCTTCTGCCCCCAAAGTCCAGCATGCAATCTCCAACCCAGACTGCAGCTCTCTACTCAGACCTAGGGCGTTTATAGACGAGACCAAAAAGGCGGCTGATCCGTTGATCAGCCGCCTTTCTTGGCGCTCGTCTAATTGCTGGGGCCGCTTTTTAATCCGCATCAGAGGGGGCAGGCAAGCTAGGTTCAAGATTCCCGAAGTGCCGGCTTTACGCCGCACTTCCTGGTTCCCCGGGCGAGTACGCATGCGCAGAAAGCGTGCATGCGCACTCGCACTCTGCGCCGTGTCTGAACTGCAGACACGGCTCGCAGAGACTGCGCGGGGGGGAAAGCCGGCGTTTGACGATCCCGCTTGTAAGCGGGATCGTCTATAAACGCCCACAGACTGAAAGCTGTCCCACTCAGTACTCAACATCGCCCAGCCCAAACCATTGTTATAAGACATGGGGCTGGCAGACAAGGTTAGGTATGGCTGATGGTCCTATACAATGACTTGCATTTCAGGGGAAATTAATCCCAACAGGGAGTTACATTCCCAAATCCATAACACTTACAAACATGAGGTGGCAACACTGAAACAGGCAAACTCTTTACAAATGCTCTTTTCCAGTTCCTGGATCAGGCCGTTGGATCCACTTCCTACCCCCAAATACTAAAAGACTTAACTCAGGATAAGGGAGCAGAGATGAGGGCACACACAATGATAGGATATGGCAGATCCATGGCAAAGTCCCCCCCACGCCCCAATCTGCTCAGGGGAAAAACAGGCAACTAAGCACAACCAAGTCTGGGCCAGGAGGCAAAAAGCTCCCTTCACCCCCACCCCCATCTGTCCAGGGGAAACACAAAAGGCAAATCCTCGCTTTCTATTTTTAAAAATCACTTTTAGAAGCAGCAGTTTAGAACCAAGTCCCCCACAGTGCACATGGGTTCACAAATCTTTATTTATTTATTTATTTATTTATTTAATGTATTTATTTATTTAAAATTTGTATCCAGCCCCTCCTGCCCAAAGGTAGCTCGGGGCGGCGAACACCACAAAAAATGTAACAATAAAATATTTAAAGCAAATCAACAAATTTTAAAACAACTAAAAAAACTCACCCTCCCTCCCAAACCCTACCCCCCCCCTACCCTACCCTCGCCAAAAGCCTGGCGGAACAGCCAAGTCTTACACAAACGTCAAAACGACAGAAGGGTGGGAGCCAACCAAACCTCCTCCGGGAGTGAATTCCACAGCATGGGGGCAGCCACCGAAAAAGATCTCACATCAGTGGCCACCCGTCTCGCCTGGGGAACCTCCAAAAAGGCCCCCACGGACGATCTCAGGGGTTGCACGGGCACATGGGGAGTGAGGCGATCCCGCAGCTAGGCAGGGCCCAGGCCATGAAGGGCTTTAAAGGTCAAAAACAGCACCTTGAACCTAGCCCGGTGCTTTATAGGTAGCCAGTGCAGAGTCCAGAGCACAGGTGTCATATGCTCCCTGCAGCCCGCCCCAGTAAGGAGACAGGCCGCGGCATTCTGCACCAGATGCAGCCTCCGGACCAACTTCTCGGGCAGCCCCACGTACAGCGTGCTGCAGTAATCCAGCATCAAAGTGATGAAGGCATGGACGACAGTGGTCAGGTCAGAGTCTGAGAGATACGGCCGAAGCCACCCGGCAAGATGTAACTGCCGAAATGCACTCCCCGCCACGGCCACAACCTGAAATTCCAGGCTGAGCCGTGAATCGAGGAGCACACCCAGACTCCGTACCTGCGAGGCCATGGGAGGGCGAACCTCCCCCCCACCACAAGAGGAGATTCAACCACTCCCAGGCCCCCCAGGCCCTCCCCCACCAACATCACCTCTGTCTTGTCAGGATTCAGCTGCAGATGGCTCAACCTCATCCAAGCCCCCACAGCTGACAGGCACTGGGAAAATAAAGAGACTGCATG
>QEPC01006781.1:643258-691181 GCA_003113815.1 Sphenodon punctatus | reverse complement strand
CCCATGTCTCTCCCGCTGTCCCCTCTCCTTGTCTCCCCCTCCTTGTCTTTTAGATTGTAAGCCACAGGCAGGGACCGCATCTGATTGTATGTTCTGTACAGCGCCAGGTTACTACTGGCGCTTTATAAATGTTTAATAATAATAATAATAATAATAATAATAATAAGGCATGTGCACTGCCTTCCTATCCTTATGTAACGGAGGGTCAATGGGAGTTAAAGTCAATGGGAGTTTTACCATGGGGCGTTTTCAGATAAGACACTCTCCACCCACTACCCACTCACTATGCATGTTGCAGGGCTGCAGTGTTGCCCTATGGGTGCCCTGCAATGTGTATAGTGGGTGGGAGGTGGGTGGAGAGTGTCTTATCTGAAAATGCCCTATGGTAAAACTCCCATTGACTTTAATGGTGGAGGCTTGTCCTGAAAGTGTTACGCTCAGTAGCCTGGCTAAAGAAATGGCAAGTGTCCGGCAGAGGGAATAGCTAGACGTCCTAGCATGGTGCATCCGTGACTTTCATGGATTTTCCTGCAAAGTGTTTAAAATAATCCCAAATCTCATTCTGAGAAGGAAACCTCACCACCCTCATCCTGTGTTTATTATTATGAATGTTGGAAATGTAAGGATTCTAGGCATAAAACCTTTAATGAAATGGATTTTTTCAGTTCTTTATTGGACAAATCTAAACTTTTTTTAGTTGAATAAAATTTCTGTTTCATTTTTCAAGGTTTTAGGTAGCATTTGGGATTGCCTTCACTTTTATTTCCTTTTCTCCCCTTTTTATTATTAACATTTCCCTTTTTGTAATTTTACCTCATTATACTGCACACACACACCCTGAAGTGGTAAGCTTGTCTACAGCCATGGAGGGAACCTCCAATTTTCTTATAGCAGGGTGTGTCTAGCATACTTTAGGGCACGCCAGCAAGGGTGCATTATATTTCTAATTGTGTCCCTTTGTACCACCTGACACAATTCCTTACCTTCTTTGGTATTATTTAACACAGTTCATGTTCTCCCTTCCTCTTCACTTGTCCAAGCTGTACTTGATTTTCCTTATAAATCAACCTTTCCAGCCCCCTTGATCCTGTGGATGTTCTTGTCTGAACTCTCTCTGGCTTCTCTTCATCACTGAGTCACTACTTACGTTTTTAAAAAATCCTCTAGTCTGCAAAACCAAAGAGCAAATTTGCTCTTTCAAACATGACTTCCCATACAAGTAATGCAACCATTTAAAATCACATTTGTCTTCAGACAAGAACTGGATTGATTCTTATCTCCGTGCTAAGTTCCTAACAGTGAGGAAGGTATTTGTGTAGGGGGGGTGAGGGAGGGTGAGAAGGTGCACAGTTGGCAAATGCCTTGCTCCACTCTAGCTGTGCTAGGTGCCACTTCCAACACGATGAAGTAGCAAAGGGGAGAGAGAGAGGAGAAGCAACAGGACAGGAAGGGGGAGAGACCGGAAGCGTGGGTGGTGGGAAGAGAGGCATCCCTGATCAAGGATAAAAGGGTGGGGGGTGCATTAAAAAAGTTTGAGAATCACTGAATTTATACAACAAGGCTTTAGGGAAGGAAAACTGCACAAATTCTAGTTGAGGGGGGGGAAAGAGAAAAGTGTACCGGCTTGAGTGGAACAGTGGTCATTCTTAGGTTTGCAGCTCAAGTCTTTGCTCTTGGTTTCTTTGGGTCTGGCAGGAAGTGGAACAGTCGTGATTTCTATAGAGATGGGCTCTAGATTTTTCTGGTGCGCTGTTTCTTCTCTCTCTCTTGTTTACACCCTCCTTGATGTGATGCCACATTGTTAGTGTTCTGTTTGGCATTAGCATGGTGCTTACTGATGAAACTGCCCATACTTTTGATGGGTCATGGCCTTTTTGAGTTTGTTGGGAAGAAGAGGCATTAAGGTGTCAGGACACAGAGAAAGGACAGAGGAAATCAAAGTCCTGCGACTGGTATCAGCTGGAATAGGCTGCTTGAGACTCTGATAACAAGGCTTACCAAGTCCTTAGTTCTAGATCAGTTTTTTAATGCTTCGGGTAATTAATCAACACTTTTATAAATGAATAACATTTGACACTGGCCACAACAGAATAAAGGCTTCCTCCACAGTTGAAAAAAACGGATTGGCTAAGTGAATAAGAGGTAAAAAATTACAGCTCTGCTGTCATGTCATGTTAGACATTTGTCCTGGCCTCCTAGGAAAGAGTCAGGGTTATGATGAGAACATCTTTTGTATATTTATTTATTTATTTATTTTTTGAGGGGAGGGAAGTGTCAAGGAAGGCAGAGGAACTTTCTCATTTTAAGAGTGCACAAAGGGACATGTTTATGTGAGAGAATTCAGAAGCAAAGCCATTCACTTTAATAACGGTAGTGTTTGGTTGCGTTGCGGGACACTTCCCTTAGGATAGGGGCAGGGCACCAGTTTTCCTGCCTGTGGGCCACTCTGAAAATTAGGGCAAGCCCCAAGACCTGGATAGGAGTTGGGGGCAGGCCTAGTGCTTAAGGAAGGGGAGGGAAGCCTTTCGCTTCCAGGGGCTACTTTGAAAATGAATATAAGCACCAAAGACCACATAGAAGCTGGGGCAGGGGTGTGTTCAGAAAGAGAAGGAAGGCATTCTGCTGGGAGAGTGGAAAAGGGCTGTTGGACAAACAACTGTGGCCGCCCCATCGCTACCCTCCAACCTGAAAGGCCATTTGGTAGCCAGAGGTTGGGGCAGGCCAGGGTTAGGCTTACACTTACCCCAATGTTTTTAAATTTTTAATGGCATTTACTGAGGGATACCGGATATGGGCATTTTAATGGGAGAGGGTAGGTATGGGATGGTGGTGCTGCCAAGGCCCCCCAGTGAGAGGGGGAGTGAGGGCAGGAGGATTGTGTCATGCCCCCCTGGTGACGGGGGTGGGGGGGGTCAGGCATGTGAGGAGGGTATGGGCAGGGATGGGGGCAAGGAGAGTTGTCTCATGACCCCCTGGTGAGAGGGGGATATAGGCGTGAGGGGGTCAGAGGTGTGGGATAGTGTCATGGCTTTCCAGGATATGGGGGTATTGGTGAGGTATCACATCCCCCTGGTGAGGGGGGGGGTATGGGAAGCGGTGTGGGGGGGTGAGAAATTGTGCCATGACATGCCTAGTGAGAGGGGGGTGTATTGGCATGTGGAATAGGGGATGGGCAGTTGTGTCACGGCCCCCTGGTGAGGGGGGCAAGGGTATGGGGGTAGGGTGGTTTCCATGCTTGCATTTCCAGCTAATTTTTCTTTGGGGAAGTCAGACTCGTGGGGTGCCCACTGGCTTCTTGGAGCCAGGGGAGGGGGATCTCCTTGGGGGGAGTTGTTGGGGTGGCTGCTGAACTGATTGGGATTGTGTTGAAAACAGGGAGGTATGGCGGGGAAGAAATGTCACCAAGGGTAGGCACTTGGTGTCTGTTTCACTGTCCTCCTCTCCCCTCATTTTGGGATATTTGGGGATTGAGGTTAGTGGAGCCTCTGATCTATTGCTAATGCTGCCTAATGCGCGTAGTTAATAAAACTACCACCATCCATGATCTCATTCAGGATGAGGCCTCTGATCTCGTATGTAATGTACTACTGAGACCTGGCTGAATGAGGCTTTGAGGCCTGTGTTGGCCCAGATGGTGTCAGCTAGCACCAGTCAGGGATTGGAGGCTGGGGTGGAGTGGCAGTGGTCTGCAAAGACTGTCTGTTGAATCCAGTGTCTGACTTGTCCAGCATGGGATGTGTCCATCTTGTGTTCGACGCCTGGGCTAGATTGGGGATTCAGCTGGTGTACTGACTACCCCGCTGCACAGCAGACTCCATGGGTGAAAACAAACATAATGCTGACACCACTTTAACATTGTGTTAACATTTCTTATGCATGTTGCAGGGCTGTATTTGTGCCCTATGCAGCCCTGCAACATGTGTAAGAAATGTTAATATGGAGTTAGCATTATGGCTGTTTTCAGCCCGACTGCTCTACTTCAATTGGTTTCGCCCACCAATGCGGACGGGGTGCTTGGAGTGGTGCGTGCGCCCAGTTGTTAATTAGATCCGTGCTCATCCTGCCTGGTGAAAGTCAGCCAGGAGACTTTGGGGATGTTGCTGGCTGGAGTTGTCAACCCCTCCCTTTGGAAGGGCAAGGTGCCCGACTGTCTCAAAGCTGCAGTTGTCCAGCCCCTGCTGAAAACCCCATCTTTTGATGTTGGCTCCCCTGCCAGCTACTGCCCTGTCTCTAATCTTGCCTTTTTAGGTGGTTGCCTTACTGAATTCCTGAACGCATGTCCTCTTGCAGGTACCATCTACCCATCAAAGTTTCTACAGCCAGGGCATGCGGAGAGAGACCTTCTCATGGCTGTCCCATGATTATGGATCTCCCTCCCCTTGGAAGATCGTCTAAGCCTGAGCCTGTTCATCTTCAGGATGAAGTTCTTCCCATTTGACCAGGCATTTGGCAGTCAAGGATAGGGTTGGGAAGGATTGGGTGAGGAGTTTTAAAGGGGCGGGGGGGGGGGGGCTAAGGGGATTTTTAATTGATTGCAAGGCTATCATTAATTGTAAGCATATACATTTAAATAAATAAATAAAATTGTGGCTCTATCCCTGGTCCTTGAATGTATGCCCTCATCCCTGCTCCCTTACCCTGAGCTTAGTCTTTGTGCTTGGGGGTAAGAATAGGTCCAGGGGCCAGATCCAGGAGCTGGAAAGGGGCCAAATAAAAGCTAGTCAGGGGCCACATTTGGTCCCCAGGCTTGAGGTTCCCCACCCCTGGCTTATAGGGTGACTTTAGGATGCGGGAAGGTCCACTCCAGATTGTGGATCTATGCTTGGGGTGGCCAGAGTTTCCAACCCCAAGACCCATTTTCCAAACTCCTGCGTAGGGTACAGGATCATCCCTGGCCAAGAGCTGTGCGTGTGGCTCCCGAGCTTCAGTTTGGCCACCCCTAACTTACGCCCTAGATCCATCCCTATCACTGAGTGCATGCCCTTTCTTCCTTGCAGGCACTTCTTCACTGCTTGAGGGTAGGGGCTGGATCCAGGGGCCAGATCCAGGAACTGGAAAGGGGCCCAACAAAAAACAGCTGTGGGTCAGATTTGACCCATGGGTCAGAGGCTCCCCCTGCTTTGGACTGAGAATTGTCATGATATTTTTCAGTAGCTTTTTAGGCACTAGAGGGTGCCTCAAAGTTTTAAAAACAGGACTCGTCGTGCTGTCTTGTCTTTGGACCTTTTTGTAACTTGGTGCTTTAGGTCATCTCATCCTTGAGTGCCCAGATTATTTTTAATGAAATCCAGGACACTTTCTCAGGGTGTGGGGGCAAAAGTCTGTGTTTTTCAAGGAAGGGAGTGACTGGCCCTGCCTTGCAGCCCAGAATAGAAACTTACAAAGAGCTCTTGATGTCTGGGCTGTGGTGCCCCCTTCCTTGCCCCGGTCCCCCAGGAGGAGAGTAAGAAGAACACAGCCAGCAAGTGCCAGCGGCGGCTAGGCTGCTCACACCTAGGGATGCGGGGGTGCATAACCCCAGAGCGAGTCTGGGGGTACACACACCCCGTCTGCCTGCTCACGGCTGCACCAGAGTGCATTTTAAATGGATTCGGCGACTGCCTGCGCAACACCCCTCCCCGACACCATAACGCTGTGGGCAGATGGCCAGGAGTTGCCGGGCAAACAGTGGGGCTGCAGCAGCCATCTGCCGAGCAGACTGATGGCAGCCCCACCTCCGCACGCTGCCCCAGGATTGGGCGGGCAATGCTCCAGCGCAGCACCACCAGGGCAGCCCCACAGCAGGGACAGCCTGCTCCAGCTGCACATCTAGCGGGCCGCCTTTAAATGGACAGCCCGCCCGGGGCAAAGGCAGGGCAGCTGTCCGTGTGAAGAGAATACCCAGAGCGAGGTGCTGCTGCCGGGCTCCAATCAGAAACCTCCCTGGGCTGCTTGGCTCCACCCCAGCCTGAGTTCAGCCCCTCCACTGGGAAGGGAGCCCTCAACTGGCACCCTCCACCAGCTGCTGAGGCTTATTTAAAAGAGATGGGGAAGAAGAAGAGGAGCGAATAGAATTACCCGGGAAAGGGGCCAATTCAAAGGCCCATGCGGGTGGCTCCAGGGCACTGCTCACTGACTCTTAAATCAGCCTGTTCCCTTAGCACAGCAGCAGGCGGGTAGAGCCAGGCGGGCAGTGCCTAGGAGTTGCCTGTGTGGGGGTTCGGATCAGTCCCTTTCTCTGGTAAGTCTAGTGAGCTCCCTCCGAGGAGCTGATCTGAAGTCCCACACCGTCAACTCCTGAGCTGGCTCCCCCTCCAGCTGCTGAGCTGTGGTCAATTTCAGGACCTTCCTCCACGCCTCAATTTTCACCAGCTGGCGAGGACACTGGGATGGCCTAGGAAATCTAGGACTATCCCAACCAAACCGGGACATCTGGTCACCCTACGTAGAAAGACACCATGCTGCTGTGTAGCAGCTCTCATTTGCAGAACAGCGGTTAAAGGACAGGTCTAACCATTTTGGGAAGAAAAAGCAACATTCATGCTATTTCTAAACAATCTCTAGATTTATTTTGTATTTATTGGATATTAAAATACAGAGTAATTTCCATGCAGCTCTCTTCTTGCAACGTTTTCTGCCTTTCCATTTATGCAAGTACAGAACTTCACATTTAGATTCATTTCATTAAAGAATATTGCATTTTTTAAAAAATAAATCTACAATTTTTGTAAAATAATTGTATAAATACAGCAGTTTGGCTACAGCATTTTTTCTCTTTATTGCACCTACTCTTTTTGGCTACCGGAGAGCTGGTCTGTAGGCTCCATACATGCAATGCTGAAAGAAAAGAACGCGGCTGATTATGGCTTGCAGACACAGAGCAGAAATGCGATCACTAATAGGTTTCACATGTGTGTGCAAGAGCTTTCTGATTAGAAGTATACACGAAATGAGAAGCCTCGACCCTGATCAGCACTTGGTATGCTGAAAAACACAGCATATGGAGCCACTGACAGGATAGAGATTTCCAGAAGAATTTCATGTTTTGGGACATCTTGCTTACTGAAGTAGCACTCTGCACTCGACACAACCTAATTATTGTATGTGCCAAAGCCATGCACCGTTCTGGCATCTGCCAGTTCTGCTTTCTTCCTCCTGTATCTTGGTAAGCTATGAAGGAACATTTTCAACAGCAAGTTTTGTTTTTTTCATGCAGCATAAAGGAAGAGTGGTCATTGTGGCAGATCTGTCAACCTATCATTGAGATTTGGTGCTTCGATAACTCAGCGATGGCATCACAAAAACACCCAAGGTAAATCTACACAGGAGGCTTCAGATGAAGGCCATGTTTCCTACCGCAGGGCTACAAATATAAGGTAGGTATCCAAAAGGCAAAGGTAGCCTTGTGTAGGTCCCAGAATAGTGTTAATAAGCATCAGTATTGTTTGTACATGGCTACTAAGAAGCTAATTATGCAAAAGTGAGACTCCAGAGCCCAGAACCAGTGCTCCATGAGAAATTACAGTCCCCTGGCACAAGAACTTTGACTATGAGATCCTGCTCCTGTTGCCACAGCACAAAGATGGATTGTCAAGCCTCTTCTTTACCCAAAGCAGTGAGTGAACTCATACAATCTTTATTTGAGGGATCTTCATCTGAAACAACAGCAGAGCACATGCAGTGCAACACTAAGGAAGCCTGAGGCCTCATTCCCAGAGCAAAACTCACAATACTGCATGTCTCTGAAATACTGGAAACATTTTAATTTTGTCTTGCACAGCTGGTCAACTTGCAGGACCCAGACAGGCAGAGAGCCAGAAGATTACAAAGAAGGGAAAGAGGCAGCTGTGCTGCAACTAAAAGCAAAGATCACTCAAAAATGAACCATTACATCCTGCAAGCAACATTGGACAAAGCACAAGAGCTCAGGAACACTTCAGCGCTGCGAGTCAAATACCTCCCCAACAGAGCTATGACGAATTCATTGCCCTCACACTACCTAGGTTTTTGGGGTTTTATGACATGGGAGAAACCAAGAACATGCCAGACACTACAGAAAGCAAACATTTCAGTGCTGGGAACCATTAGCCCAATGGAAGGGAATCCTAGCTGTGATTTTTCCATTTTTCTTGCTTTGCACCTTTTTTGTGCAAATGATCCTCAAGCAGCCAGAGAGAGATGGCCACCGGAGGATTCCTCCTGCTCTGGGGAGAGATCTGTTGACTTAAAGCTTGTGGAAGATGCTCTCATGCCTCCTGGACTGGAATCCCCCAAAAAATCAGGGTGAAAGGTGGCAGGACAAAGCTTCACTGGGCGTCACTAAGCGTAACAGGAAACATGGTCAAAATCCACCCCAGGTTTCCTATTCTGGGCTCCTAGCCAGCTGCCAGGATGTACACTCTCAGGTAGCCGGTGTGTGTGCGCGCACACGGCTACACAATAAAAAGTGTGTACGGTGTGTGTGTGTGTGTGTGTGTGCGCGTGCGTGGGTGTCTTGCACTTAGGAGCAGAAGTGGCAGCCCTGTGAAAGGCAGTGGTGATGGCCTGATCCTGCTGCCACCGTCACCACTATTGAACAAAGAGGGTAGCAAACATGTAGCAGGGCATCAACAGACCCAACAACTCTCTGTGTGTTTGCCACCCAAACTCGGCGAGTAATATTCTGTCTGACACCCATGATCTCCATCCTGCACTGGCATCAGGTCCCTAAGGTGCATCTCCTGCACCCCCCCCAGGGTCAGGTAACCGTGAATCTGGGAGCTGCTCCCACCTCCCCTCTTCACAGCAGAATGGGAGGATCTATGCAAAAAGTATCAGCAGTTTACCAGTGAAAACCATGTGTCCCATACAAACGGTGCAAGAGAAGCAACTGAATGAGATTTAAGATATATACATAAACCACTATAAACAACCCACAAACTGAACCAGTTCTGAATAAATACATTCAAAAGACAATGCCCAAAAGACAGCTGTGCAATGAATTAATCACATATTAAGAACTAGCAAGCGCTTCCCTTTTTAAATCAAGTCTGCCAGCAGTTTTCATAGCTGGAAATGATTAACAGGTCACGGTTGTTCAACAAGCTGGAGTCTACTTGAAATCACAAAAAGAACACTGTGATGACTTACTGAAAAATAGAATTTCATCTGACTTCTGAAAACAAGACTAAGTTAATCCTATTAAAGCCAATCTCATTTCAGAAGCAGGGCCAGAGGCAGCACTGATGGGATCAGCGTGAGACAGGTATTGCTTGGGGGGAGGAAGCATAATGAGAAAATCTAGCTAAGGGTGCAACTCCTCCATCCATTATAGTAAAAGACTCCACTCCTGAGCCCCATTGACCTTAATGATGGAGGACTGCACTCTCCGTGTAATACTGGAGCATTGTGTTGCTTGGGGTTGAATGGAAAAGGTTGCAGGGTACAGTGTAGGAGACATTTTTCTTTGTGGCTGGGATTGCATTTTTTATTGTGGTCATGGAACAACATATGAAACACTAGTTTGTATCAGTTTCAACTGTGGTTTCCAAATAAATATAATTTAAGTATGAAAAAAAAATTCAATTTTGATTTTTTAAAAATGGAGTATCTGAGGTGTGTCTCATGCAAGCCATAATAGAACAGCCAGGTGTTCATAACGTTTTGGTACATAGCCCTAGGACATGATCCACCACCTGCTTTCTACAGGTTTCAATGAGGCTACTCCAGAGACAGTGGTTGGTGGCTCCTGGCCTTACTCTGCGTGTCTATTTTGACTGACAAACACGCTAAAGTGTTCTGTGATGCGTAGCAAATAATCCACAGCTAATTTGTAGGAAAACCACTTCCCAAACGTGCTGGAGTGTTAATACAAAGCAGCCCCCTCTGAAAGCACCAGACAATTTGACCTGTGATTCCAGACCTGGGCGTCTAACCTTAAGTATGCCCGTGTTTATTTAACCACCTAAGTAGCTGGATTTCCAGAAATGAGAACAGATAACCTGGTGTTTTAGGCCATCCGTTTATTAGACTCAAGCATGTGTTCTCAGCATTATGAGACTGGAAGACATATTCCAATTAAAGATCCAGGCCGCAATCCACCAATCACTTATTCTAGAGAACGTCCTTTGAAGGACTACTATAGAGTAATTGCTTGGTGGATCACAGCTCCAGTCTCCATCTGCATGAATAACTTTCCCTACATGCCATGGAGGGTGGGAGGGGGTGTTTATAAAAAACTAAAACAGTACCCGACTTTCATCAGCAACGTCCTCATTCGCGAGGTGCACAAGGAAGTTGCGTGCACCTAAGTGGCCTGCCACAGTCCAATGCTACAGTTTAGTTCTTTGGTTGGTGACAAATCCTCCTTCACAGCAAGGGGCATTGTTGTGCAGCATAACCACAGTCTGCTGCTTGGAATGTGGCACACCCATACCTCTCTACTTGGGAGCATACCTGCAAATGGTCAGACCATACTTAAGCGCTGACTATGCAGAATGTAAGGCCCGAGCATCTGGGACTTGGGAGACTCAGGGCCTGGAGTGGGGAGTCAGGGCAGGAGTAAGAACAGGCTTGGGGTAAGAACAGAGAAGGCTTGAGAGAAGAGGTCAGAGTGGAGATTGCACAGGGACAGGCAGTACAGCAAGTCAGATGATCCACTCTGAAGCTCCCGGTGGCTACCCCTCCCAGCTAGCTTCATATCCTGGCTGGCAGCCAATCGGGAAGCTGGAAGGCATGGACAGGGACTGGAAAGAGAAAGGAGGGGTGTGGCCTGGCCAGTGGAGAGGGGGGGGGAGGGAGTGGCTGGGCTAGAAGCAAGGTGGAGCAGTGGAGTTGCAGGCCCCAGCCACCCCCCTCCAGGAATCCTAGGGGGCCTGTAGCCTAACACAAAGGGACTCTGCTGGGCTGGGGGGGTGGAGATCGACACTGCATGCGAGAGCTGGTGATGGGCAATAATGCCTCTTGCTCCAAATGAGGATTTGATGCCCACTTAAGTCTAGTGTGCTGAAATGCCACGCCATGTGCATCCAGGTAGCCCTTTCGCGCACCTGGCAAATGAAGACTGTGCCCCAAAGCAGCACTAATGCCCCCCCATGGGACTGGTTGAAATAATCTGAACCACAGCTACCTGGCTGACCTTGGAAGGAAACAATACTGATTGTTCAAGGTAAGGCTGTGAGAATCTAACAGCCTCCAAGTGCATGTTACCACTGAGTAAGGCACGGCGAGAGGTTGTGTTTGTTAAAGACAAATGAAACGCAGTCATTTAGGTGGGGAAAGGGGGAGAGAACTTGAGACAGGAGAGGGGACGCAACTATATATATATAATTTTTTTTTTAAAAAGGTGACATTTGTAAAAAGCAGCTTTCAAAATAGCTTGTCAAAAAGTGCACATCCCTGTGGGTCGCCACGGGCAGTGCTGAATAAATAAATGTTAGTGATTCAGGCAGCAGGGAGGGCAAACTGTGTTCCAATCTAGGTTTAACCAATAAGGGAAGTGGGTAACCAACTAAACATCCTGCTTTTGTGTCAAATCCTTCAGCATCTTCTCCCTGTCCAACCTCCTATTCTGCCTTAACCCCCAACAAGAACAAGGTATCCACCCCCCACCCTGCTTATTTTCACAGCTATAACATGGTGGATTTTATTTCCTCGGGCCCTTTCCAGGAATTCTCACACGTCTGAGATTGGAAGTTGCGCTTCTTGAACTCCTCGGAGATTTCCAGTAAGGTTTTTCCCTTGGTCTCGGGGATGAAGAAAGTGACATAGAGAGCAGTGCAGACACAGACCGTGAAGAAGGGGAGGTAGCAGTAATGACCCAGACCGTCCTGAGGAAGGAGAAAAGGAAAAAGGTTGGAAATGGACCATAATAAGTGGCAAGCAGCTTCTGCCAACCATCCCTTACGAATGGTATCTGCAACCACAAGCCGTTCCTGCAATGTCTCTTAGGCTCTGACATTTGCATCTAAGCCAGCAGCTTTCTGCAAAGAGGATTTTTAAAACAGACATTTACCTCTTGGAATGAGATCTTGCTGTGCTTATGTTAAATAACTAGAATATTGCAAGTGAAGGTCAAAGCTTTGGAGAGGAGACTGTCAGAACTTCATCTTTGGGTAAAAGCACATGTGACAGTGGCACAGCAGTGGCCTGATCCAGGCCAGAGAGGAAGAGCGCAGCAGACACGGTCCGGGCCACTGAACAAATGTGACTGTGGCTGGGGTGGGGTGGGTGGGGAAAAACACAAATGTGTGGTTGACTGGCTCCGCCCAGTCCCCTGCCATGATGGGCAGGCATGGTAGCCAATGACAGCCATCCGTGGTGGCCCTGACCTGGGTTGGGTTGGTAGCCTGCCATGGCCCTCTTGGGCGGCTTTGGCCTGGAATGTGTGCCCAGTAACTTCCAGGGGATGCATTCCGGGCCAGCTGTCTACCCGGCCCAGGGCACTAGCGGGCCAACATCTGGCGGCCAGGGAACAGACTGAGTTCCCGGCCCAGGTAGGTTGCTGTCACGTCTGCTTTTACCCTCTCTCACTCACTAGGCATCATTCTAAAGAATGAGGTTAACATAACCTCTCTTTGCAGGATTCACTGGAGAGAATAGTGCTAGCTGTAGAGAGCTCCCAACCTCTCTGTAAGGCCCTTTTCAAATAGGCTGCGATGGGTGGGGGAACGGGTGTGCGCCCATTCCCACGGGCATACACTCATCTCCATGCACAAAGCAATCGGCATTGGCGCCGGTTGCTCCCTGCGTGGGTGATGGGTGAAGCAAGGTAGCGCGCACGCACCCCACCACCACCAGCGGCGTTCTCTCACACACACACACACACACACACACCCACCCCACCGCTGGCGGCAACCCGCAGCATTCCTACAGACACCCCCACCCACCTGTTAGAAAAGGGCCTACAAATGCTGGCTTAGCTCATGGCTGTTTCTCATAGGGAACAGAATGGAGATGTCAGCTGCTGGAGACTCAAAACTACTCAAGTCCTAGCCTCTGCCAGCAGAAATCACTCTGACAAATGGTACAGGAGCTTAAGCTAAGAGGGAGATTAAAGATATTCCTTCACAGCTTCTAGCCAGTCACTATAGAAAATGCAGTGACAATATCAGCCATTCAAGATGTGCCGATACCACCGTTCTGGTGTCTTCCAGAAGCTAGAGTGCAAGAACACTGGTTAGTTAGTAGGCAAAGGGAATGTAAATATTTGCTCAGCTGTGAAGCATTTAGAACCTACCACAATAAATGGAAAAGCCATCCCAACCAGAAACAAATTGATCCAGAGCAGAGAGCCACAGATCACATAGGCAGCAGGGCGGGACACTTGATCAAAAATCTCTGTGGGCAAAATTCCTGTCACTCCAGCTAGAAAATAAAAAATAAAATAAAGAATTGTAACTAAAAGGAGACATCGCTAACAGCCTACGAATATCCAAAGGGAAACAAATGGCAGGAATCAATTATTAATTGATCATATTGTTAATTATTCGGTTGCTTAAATGGCAGCTGGGAAATTAATTAGCTTAAATATTAGGAAGACCTGCCTAACCAAAGAAACCAATTATACATGGAATACTTTGCCAAGAAAAGTTTTATAACTGGAATTGCTGGAAGTATTCCTGGCTGGGATGTGACTAAACCAAGCCTGCTACGCTGCAGAGAGATGGATTAGATTATACACTGGGTAGCGGTGATCGTATTACGCCTGCCCTGCTTTCTCTAGATTGGTTTCCTGGAGGGCAGTGGATTGAATGTAAGATTACACTGCTGGTATACAGGGCCCTGAACAATTTAGGTTATATGCGAGACCTGCTCCTGGGGTCTCCCCCTGATGGCTATCTGTGCTCAGTAACTACTTGCTATTTGGGGATCCTGCCATCATGCCTTAAATTGGTGGGCCCCTTGATGTGGAACTCACTCCCCCCAAGTGTACGTCTCGATTCCTTCCTTTAAAACGTTCCTGAAGACCTTTTTATTCTCTAGGAACTTTGAGAGCAGAGCACTGGCTCTACATAGTCAATCACGAAGCAGGAGAAGTTTACGTGCATGGATGTGTGTTTTAGGACTCTCGGCTGTATGGAGATCTAATATGTGGCTTTAGAGCTTGGGCCACCTCTGATATATATTGCCAATCACACGTATGCATGTGTTAATATCACACACACACGTGTGATTTTGGGGATAGGACTAGGTGCAGTGTTCAGTTCCACTGAGCTGGACACATTCTGTCTTTGAGTTCCTGCAGTTCTACAGTAATTTAGGGAAAGACCTCACGAGCCCATACCTGGTCCAATTCCGAAGCTCAGGATATAGGCAAAGATACAGGCCATGCTGAGGTAAGGCATCCAGCTAATCTCATCCTGTAAACCAGAGAGGACAGGTAAATATAGGTTAAAATGCTTGTCCGCACTTGCCCCCACATTAGTGCCTTGGGGTTAACCAGAGTCCATTTCACTTAGATAGTTTGGTTACCTGCTGGGATAGCGAAACCATGAAGACAATGGCCCAGACTGCCATGAGGCTGTATCCCCCCACAATCAGCACCCTGCGGCCTGCACGATCAATAATTATATTCTGTAACAAAGCAACACAGGAGACGTTGGGTGCAATCCTCCCATTGATTTTAATGGGGGAGAATTATTTATTTAAGTTTGTATCCCACCCTTTACCTTAGGCTGGATCACATTTCAACTTATTAACTTTAACCATTCACATTAAACTAACTCAACTAGTAATCCTCACAACAACCCTGTGAGGGAGGATGGGCCCAAGGTGACCCAGTGAGTTCATGGCTAAGGCAAGTCTTGAACTGGGCGCCTCCCCCTACCTCCTGGTCACAGTACTGCGCTCTTAACCACTACACCACGCTTGCTTATCTCATCCCCCTCATGACTCCCATGCTCTCCTGTCAGTACTACCCGGTTAGCTGGCTAGACTCGTGTCACCACTCATTCCTAGGGAATCCTCACTGGACAGCAATAAAGATCCATGCCACACTAAGAATGGTGGTTGATGAGATTCAATCAGGCTGGTAGAAGTTAAGAGTCGGTCTCTACACCCAAAATGGACATTGCAATTCCCTTCCCAGCTTCTGTCCTGCATGCACTTATATTGAGATTGAATAGAATTCCATGACCCAAAACAGAAACCAAGACATACGAAGTATATGCAATATCAGCTGAGATAAGTGGCAAAACAAATGGGCAGTTTTGTACTTGTGGATATTATTCCCACGATTGCAAATAATATCTGTATCCAGAAAGGATATTTGCATATTCAGTTATTTGCTGGTTTCTCCTTTTTCGTGCTGTTTAGTGCAGCAGTGGGGAACATCCAGCTCGCAGCCACCACATCCCCTTCAACCCCTGGAGGCTTCCTCCCACCCCTGCATGCTGCACCTTGCTGTCCATGCGCCATCGGTTGCCTGCCAACTGCTGGACAGTCACACAGCGCTTCCAGGTTGGCAAGAATGCCCATCCTCCTCTTCCCACCCCCAAAGGATATGGCGTGACGGTTGCCTACCNAATAGAATTCCATGACCCAAAACAGAAACCAAGACATACGAAGTATATGCAATATCAGCTGAGATAAGTGGCAAAACAAATGGGCAGTTTTGTACTCGTGAATATTATTCCCATGTACGCAAATAATATCTGTATCCAGACAGGATATTTGCATATTCAGTTATTTGCTGGTTTCTCCTTTTTCGTGCTGTTTAGTGCAGCAGTGGGGAACATCCAGTTCGCAGCCACCACGTCCCCTTCAGCCCCTGGAGGCTTCCTCCCACCCCTGCATGCTGCAGCTTGCTGTCCATGCGCCATCGGCTGCCTGCCAACTGCTGGACAGCCACACAGCGCTTCCAGGCCGGCAAGAATGCCCACCCTCCTCTTCCCACCCCCAAAAGGATATGGGGTGAAGGTTGCCCACCCCAACTTAGTGCTATGGTGTATGTGTAATAAACCAAATCAAATAAACTGAATAATGAAATAAACCAAATAACCCAAACAGCTGGAAGCCAACTCAACAAAGCAGGACAAAGATCCTCTCCATTGGATTTGTTTCAAAGTGGGTGAATTTGACAGATAAAATGTTCACTCCAAATATTTGTTTTGCCTCTAGCTGAGACCGTCACCCCAGAGCAAAGGCTCTTGGGGCTTGTTCGCAGTAGCCGAGTGCATTTGAAATGCTCACACAAGTAACGGCGGCAATCAGCTCGCAGCTCCCGGTGCCGATAATGATGTACTGGATTTTATCATAGGGAATTCCAGCCTCTTGGAACACATAGGAGGCGTAAAAATACATCTGGGAAGGAAAAACAAGAGAACTGTAAGAGGAGTTGGCCTAGGGCTGCAAACCAGTGCCCACTGCACTCCTTCAGACACGACGTCTCTTCCCCCAGTCAGGATGGTAGCAGCTACACACAGAGGGCTTACTCTCTGTGCGGACACACACACCACTTTCCTACAGTAAGTGGTTTGTGGATTATAGCCAAGGTCCACAAATGAGAATTCTCCTTCTCAGGGTGTTTGAATTCTTTTTCTCAGTGCTGCTGCCACAACTCAATCCAGACCGGGAAGCCGCTGGCAACCTGATCGGGGGAGGGAGGGCATATGAGTGTATGTGCGGCCAGCTGGCTGTCCCCAGCCCCTCTCTGCTCCACCCCCTGCCACAGTGGGCAACCACGGTGGCCTATGAAGGCCACTATGGCAGCCAACCATGGTGGACCCGATCCGGATTGGGCCACGGTGGGCTATAACAAATGTTATAGTCCGCTCTGGCCCGATTGGGCAGACAGTAGCCCTGGCTGCGATCCCAGAGATGTCTGGGATCACGGCCCGGGCTAGCCACTAACATGCCCAGGAGATTTCTGAGGCAACCATCTGGCACGGCCCCAACAAATGCAACAGTGGCCCACAGGCCAAAGTGTGCCACAGCGGCCCTAAGTGGGCCACCGTCACATTTGTTAACACCCTCAGTGTTAAAACCCTTCACCCTGGTGCCTAATGTACCAGATAAGGAAAGGGAGGCTCTCGATGCACTAAAGTTGGGATCGTCTGAGCAAGGCCGTTTGCAACGGCTGCATTGAGCCATCGTTTTTCCTGTTCTAATCTCTGCTCACTCCGCCTCTCACTCTCATTCCTCCTTGCTTTGCTGCATTCGCATCACTCGCCAGAAGGTTACCAACAGGAGCCCTGCAAGCAGAACTGGCTAGTGTGCTCCGTCCTATTGGACAAGGACAGGAATCACTTACGAACTGATCAGACTGCTCTTTTTTCTCATGAGTCATCAAGGCAAGAACAAGAAATCTGCTTGCTTGCCCTCCTTGGCCCAAGAAGGGAACAAGTCTTGTTTGCCCCAATACCTGCAGGTGAAAAGGCTGCCATTGTGCTTACCGAGTCGTTCCCGCAGAGCTGCATGGCGCTGCTCAACACGATGATACTTATTAGCTGCCACCTCACGGCTGGATTCCGGAATAGCTCCCACGGCCCCTTTGCCCTCTGCCCTTTGATGGCAGCCTGTTCCGCTAGCATCTCGTCCATCTCACTGCTCAGGTCATTGCTGCCTCTCAGTTTCCGTAACGCTTCAAGGAAGAAAAGGTGTGACTGACTCCTAGTAAGCCTGTGGCATGTTGGCTTCTTCCATTCATCTACCTTTAAGGAAGCGAGGGGCTGGGAAGCAGCAAGTCTGGGGCCAGGAATATGCAGGGCAGGAACTCTGCCAGGGAGGCAGGACCTTCAGGGGGTGGGGAGGCTAGGCCCTGCAGGAAGCGCCTGCCTTACACTGACTTTTGAGGGCCCCACAAGCACCACTGGTGCTTCCCCCACCCATGAGGCCCAGGTCTCCTCTGCTCCCCCTGAGGAGTCTGGAAGTGTTGTCACTGTAGCAAGCCAGCATCTGCCCTCTGAGCCTCCCTCATGTGCCAGGAGCTGCTAGGGCTCCTTCCTAGGCACTGACACAGCAGGACCTGGGACCATGGCCCCATCTCCAGGATTAATTTGTGTAGGGGCATGTCATGGCTCAGACCTGGCAATTAAATTCAAGGGGGGCTGAGCCCAGGAAACGGTTCCAGTAGGAGTGTGTACCCCAAAATGTGAAAGACCAGGAAAAACCCAATACTGACCATTTCAGGGTTGGAATAAAAAAACAAAGAAAACTGATGACTCCGCACTTCCTGTGCTGGCCATCATATAGCTCAAATCACATCACAAGGACTCCTGGTTTATATCTAGCTGTAGAGAGGCAGGCTAGTCCAGTGGTTGTGTTGCTAACTGGAAAATAGGATTGATTTCCCTACTCAGACAAGCTCTGGAGTGGGAGGCCTGTCTTCTGGGGCACACTTAGGCCTTGGCAATTCATTTTGACAAATTAAGCATTGCCCCGCCCTCAGGTCAGCCCTGGGTAGCAGCAAGGGATGGCGAGGATTACAGAAGTGGGGATTTATGATCCCTGAAATTACCTTGGATAAGCAGAGAGAGAACAAGATATCGAGCTGCAAGCGTTTGGGGAAAATAAAATCTTAGCAATGTGTTTCATTAGGGAGCATTCCCTTCCAGTATAATTTATACTAGCATGTATGTTTTTGATACTCAGGACTCTGCAGTAGCTCTCCAGTGCACCACATGGAATTAAGATTCTTTTGGTACATAGCACAGTTAGAATGGAAACCAATCCAATCCTGGTCTCTACAAGGGAATTTGGGTCTTATCAATGTAAACAAATTCCCTTTTATGCACTGAATTTTCATTTGGTCACTTAATTCTTCTTTCATGAGCATCAAAATGACAGACCACATGCAAGTTATCCAAGTTTATTAAAAGAAAGTGCAGGTCACACTGGGTGTCTTCAGAAGGACAGCACTCATGCCTCTGCTCCACCTCATCCCCGGGCAGGTCGTCCGTTTAAAGGTGGCTTGCCAGGTGTCCAGGTGGAGCAGAGGCAGGGCAGCCCCACCGGCGGCAGTCCAGAACATTCAGAAGCACTGCCGGCGGGGCGGGCAGTCCAAACTTGGGGCACTGGCTGGAGGGGGGGTGGGGAGGCTGTTGTCCATCTGCTCGGCGGACGGCTGATATAGCTCCACTCTTGGCTGGGGATTGCCATGGACAATGCCTTAGAGTTGTGGACAGCAGCCTAGAGTGTCGGGTGATCCACTCACAACTCTATGGTGTGTGTTGGGGGAGCGGGCACCACACGGGTGGACCATGTGTCACGGCAATGGCCGAGTCATTTAAACCCAACCCAGGCGTCTGCGAGCAGGCAGATGTGGGGGTGCACCCCCGGACCTGCTCCAGGGCTGAGAACCCTCCCATCTGTATGAAAACACCCAATGTAATTGCCTTCGAACTTGCATGCAATTCCATGGTCTTGCCACTGACTTGGTCATTATATGAACAGGCCTACATACATTGTAACTTAGTTTGGAAGAAAAATAAATCTGCCCTTGCCCTGCCAGTTCTTTATGTGACACTTTACTAGGAAAAGGAAACCCATGTTCTCAGAAGGGAAGTGCCCAGGTCTGTGCATAAAAAAAAGTTGTGGGTGAAATTACACCTAGTTTGCATTCATAATTACTTCAGCTGCACACAGAAATGGCTGTCAGCTATTCACGTGTGCAAGTGACAGAGGCAATTGCACTAGCACAGTTCAGCTTTTGTATGTGTATCATTAAAAAATAGCATGCTACGGGTTTAGCAGTTTCCACATTGCAACGCAAGTGAAATGACTTGGGGAGGGGACAAAGAACTTGGCCCCCATTAAAAGAACCTAGTGTCATTTGTGGTTTGCTTATTATCGCAGGGCAGAAGAGCAGTCGTGGAGGGAAATGCACATGACAATGTACTATATGCTGGATTAACCGAACGCAACACATTGAGAATACGGAAGTAAATCTGCTGTCAGTTTGTTTACACTATCCCTTGATTTCTGAATAGGAGGTTGGCACAGTCATTTCATACTCACCACAGATGCAGGATTCCTTATCTCCTCGGTCAATCAAAAGGTACCGGGGGCTTTCTGGGGCCCAAGGCAGAGTTATCAGCTGGATCAGACCGGGTACCACGTTGCTGGCTAAGAGAAGAGGCCAACTTCCCTCTCCTCCTAGTATTTCTCTGAAGAAAAACAAAGACATTCAATAAGCCATTTAAATACTACATGAGCCAATACATATTGAGTAAAAGGCAGCCCTGCCAGCTGGCTGGAGGTGTGCACTACTGCAGTGCACTCTGGGAGAGCTCAGTCGGGATGGCTACCTGTGCACGAGGCAAGTGTCATTTACACTACTCAAATAGTCAATGGGTGAGCAGAACAAGGAACTGACACACCAAGCAATCAAAGACAATGGGTTGAAACGTACGTGACGGCAGAGTACTGCTGCCACAAGCTACTCTAGACTGGGAAGCCGCTGGCAACCCAGTCAGGATTGTCTGGTTGTGGAACAAACATTGACATGGCCGGGCCGGGCAGCCACATGAATGTGCAGCCGGCCTTGCCTTGCACCCAGGGACCTGCCCTCCTCCCCCCTCTCCATGATAGGCAGCTATGGTGGCCAACGACTGCTGCCATGGCAATTGGTCATGGTGAACCACTCTGGACCGGGTCGGGAACAGCGGACTGCCACAGGCGATAGCCCACTTTGGCTCAGTTGGACAGGTCATTTCCTGGGCGTGTTGGCAGCTAGCCCAGGTTGGGACTCTGGAGGTCTCTGAGATCACAGCCCAGGCTACCCAACACACCCGGGAGAACTTGCCCCCTACAAATGTGATGGTGGTTCGCAGGCCAAAGTGGGCCTAAGTGGACCACTGTCATGTTTGTTAACATCCAAAGCAGCCTCTCTGTAACAGGTGATTCCTAAGTGGCTGCAGACTCAGGACCAAGGTACGATGAGCAAACCTTGAGGGGAGTGAACGTCTGGAGAACTGGCCAGGAAGCAGCAAGCATCTGGCCCTTTAAGGGAACCAAGCAATGGCCAAGAAGCTAGTTGGAGAATGGCCAATGGACCTCAGCTGGGAGTGGCAGGGAACTGCAAGCTAGCTAAGAGGAGCTTCAGGGTAAAAGACTGAGCAAAAGGCTCCGTTGGACCCAGCACACTAGGGAAGGAATTCAGAAGCAAAGCTGCATGGAATAGGTGGGAACTCTGCATGATCAGGGGGGCTGGCTGGAAAAGAGCCAGGAGTGCTGGGCAGCACAGGAGGATGGTGCAGAGCACCAGAGAGGCAAGGGCTTAGGATTGCCTGGCCCTGGGTTGCAAGAAGAAATGGAAAAGAGGCTGGAAGCCCAGCAAAGGGGCTCACCTGTGAACGTATCATGGAAAGACTTGCTGCTGCTATGTATTTGGATTGGACTTTGCCATTCTATGTATGATATGAATGAAGAGCACTGGTGAAGGACTCCGAAACCAAAAGGACCTCATTGCTTTTGGGGGTCGATCCTGATAAATAGTCACCTTGACCGGTGCATCTGTTACACCCCCTGACCTACTCTTACACGCACCCACCCCCAACACACAAAACCAAAAGCAGCCCTGGTCTTCGGCAAGCACATCTCCCCCTGCATCCACAGCTATGACTCAATTGGGTCTGTGAAGAGTACCAGGACTATGCACTAGACTGGGGGGTGGGGGTGGGGGTGTGAGCCTTGTCGCTCCCAGGGGCTCCTCTGAAAATCAGTACAAGGCCTGAGGGCTGCATCAAAGTTGGGGGCAGGGGTGCTTAAGGGATGCACCCAGGAAGAGGAGGATCCAGGCCATGGATCTGTCCCCTGTTCTTGCGTGCACGCCCTCATCTCTGCTCCCTTACCTGAGCTCAGTCTTTCAGTGTTTGGGATGGGTTGGGGGTAGGAACTGGATACAGGGGCCAGATCAAGGAACTGGAAAGGGGGCAAATGAAATGGACCTAGCTCTGGAGCTCATTTGGCCCCCAGGTCTGAGGTTCCCCACCCTCTCCTATACATTCACTTTGTACTCAGGCAATGGTTTTGTACAAGGAGCACAAATTATATTTCCATTTACACAGAATGGCTGCCACAGTCCACAAACCACCTACTCCAGAGTAGCCCCAATGAAGGCTGCAGCTGCAATCCTCAAACCACTTACTCCATCGAGCTACTCTGGAGTACGTGGTTTGAGTCTGGCTGCCCGTGTGTAACTTGCACCATTGCCGATGTCCCCGCTGGATATGGGGTGGGTGCCCCAAAGCAATCTTGCCTTCTTTGATCGAGGTGTTTGGGAAAGAGAAGATGTCGGGAAAAGGTGGAAGTTGTCTCGGTGAAACAGCCACAGCTTGTATGTAAACATTACCTAAGTCCAATGACCTGTCCCAGCACCAGCCCGAGGGCTGTAAACGAGGCAGACGTCAGGCCCACAGCTCCTCGGAGCTTCTTGGGAGCACTTTCCCCCAGGTACATGGGCTGGATGTTCATGCTCACACCTGCACAATACAGACAAACACTTTGCTAGGTGCTTTACATAGACATAGTAAGAGGTACTCCCACCCACAGAGACAGGACATATAAATAATAATATCTCATGCTGCCTCCAACGAGTGTGTCTTTGCAGGACTAATGTGAACCACCAGAGTTCAACCATTGCCTTGCTAAAACGGTCCCTGCCTTGCTCTGTTGGTCACCATTGCCCTGATGCGCACTACGGGACAACCAAAGTCCCTAACTTGCAGGCGGTCTGGACATGCCCAGATGTACAGTTAGCTCCAGCCAGAGGGGATCCTTTTGAACCCCACTACTTGGTGTCTCTTCATATGCAGGCGAGGCCCCACTTAAACTTTATTCTCTGGACTTCATTTCCCCCCTCCTGTGTTTGTGTGCGCCCTCCACATGGTGAGGGGGCGCTTGCCCAGCACTGGACACTCAGATGCAGTAAACTCTGTGGAACTTTGCACCCTGGGCTGCTGGTGTGGTTTCTCTCTGTGGGGCGGGGAGGGATTCCACAAATGATACCCCACAGGTACCTTGACACCCCACCCCACCCCACCCCCGGCATTGTGCCCACTTGTGTGGGTGATCGATGCCTTGTGCAGCATGTGGACTGGCCAGGCCTGGGCCGACAGCTTGCCAAGTGACATTGGGTGAAAACAGACATGACGCTAACCACCCTTTAACCACCCTTGGTGGTTATTTATGCATGTTGCAGGGCTGTATTGGTGCCCTATGCAGCCCTGAAACATGCATAAATGACCACCAAGGGTGGTTAAAGGGTGGTTAGCGTCATGTCTGTTTTCACCCATTGTTTTGTTCCATGTGGGGCCACGTAAGTGTAATGTCTCCCTCCTGCTGCCCCTCTTATCATCCTGTGCTTGCCATGGGGGGGTGGGACACCTTGCTCCCTGCAGGCATGTTCCCTTGGATAGAGCATGGTCCCCCTGTGGCTTGCCTGGGCCTGCGTCCCTGGCCTGCTCCCCTGCCCTCCCAGAGTCCTGTGGAGGGTGGGCGGAAGCAGATGTTGTGGCTTCTTTTGCCCACAGTTTACCATATCCGACCATCCGGGCAGAGGGCACTGTGGTGGGAGCATGGCAAGCCCGGCTCCGTCCACCCTCACATTTCTTCTGTTCCTCCGCCCTAGCCCGGGCAGAGCTGCCAGTGGGATGGCGCTCTGCTGCCAGTAGTCCCAATTGCGTTCATTCTCTGCCCCTCCCAAACACGGCCCATTTTGCCTGCGTTACTGTGGCCCGGGGGAGCCGCCTGCTGTCATCACATGTGGGTTTAGCCAAAGAGACTGTTAGGCTGAGATACTAGCATCCTCCACTTCAATACCAAATGACTGCTGTCCAGGTGGAGCCCCTTGAAGGGGGGTTGTGCTCTTTTGAATAGACCAGAGTAGGACTGAAACGGATAGTAAATGTTTTATTTGTGAGTATTTCCAAGGACTGGCTTCGAGTATTCGGCCGGTCCTCGGAAACTCGGACAAATACTCAGTACTTGGTAAAATACTCGGTTAAATAAAACCAGATACCGAGTACTAAATCACCTTATATAAGGGCAGGAAAAGCCCCATATGTTGGTCCAAGTACTAGACCAAGTACTGAAAACTGAGCTGATTCCTTGGTTACTCAGTAAAACCTAGTCAAAAACTGAGAAGCTCGGTAAAAACTGAGTAATTTCAAAAATACCAAGTTTTAGCACCAGACAAGAGACACATTCATTTATGTATTGTCCTTTCCATGATTTGTTGTACTTTCAAACATTATAGCGTCTCTCATTGCTACATACCAGCATTTATTCCTGTAAAAAATCTGCTGAGGATAATCATTTCAAAGAATTTTGCCATCTGGCTGAAACCAGACAAGACTGCAGCAATGATCACAAACACGTTGTTCAGCAACAGGGATTTCTTCCTTCAGGAAAAGAAAAAAAAAAAACAGAGTCAAAGGCTCTGATCTTACTAAGTCTGGTTATCAGCTTACACAGCCCAATTTCCCAAATGTGAAGACTTAAATTAAAGGGCTCTTTCAGACTGGTGCCAGAGGGACAAAATGCCTGTTTGAAATGCCTTGTTGGAGTTTAGGCACTCGATTGTTAATCCCTGGATCAGCTTTTGGATCAGCAGGGTAAAAAAATCAATCTGCAAATCAACCGCAATCTGCATTGCTCGGTGCGTGCCAGCGTTGGGATTTCCTACAGCTACGGCTATTTTCCATCCAGTGTGAGCTACAAGGGTTGGTTAACCTGGAGTCAGGTAACGCGGACTCTCATCACTTTACAGCCATTCATGCCAGGTCTTGGAATAATTAATCTTGATCTATTTATTTATTTAACTATTTTTCTGCCCCGCTTCCTCCTGCTCAAGAGCAGCTTGGAGCGGCTTACAAAACACAACACACATAAAATATTATTAAAACCATTTAAAAAGATAAAAATAACTAAAAGGGCAGAATTCCCCCTCCCCTATAGAACTTATTGGGGGGGGGGGGGGGGAAGAGAGAAATCAAAGCTCTTACCTTCCCAGCTTAATTGCCATAGGCCCAGCAATGATAGCCCCAACAAGCCCCCCCAGGGGGTACACCGAGACAATGAAAGACCACAACAGCAATATCACATGGCTCTCCAGAGGCATTCCTGTGCGTTCTCGCCACGTCTCATTCATAAAAGTCTGAATGTACTGCAAGAGAAAAGCAAGTGACGCTTTATGACAGGACCAGGAGACACGCTACGGAGACACGGAAAAGGCGGACTTCTTTCTATTACTAGGTTTAAATTACAGCAGGGGCGGGGAAGCTTTGCCCTCAAACTTGATACAAGCGCTGTGGCCTGGACAGGAGTTGGGAGGCGAGGGTGCTTAAAAGGTGCACATGGGATGGGGAAGGAAGGGAGGGTTTGGATCACGGATCTACACCGTACACCCGTCCCCAGTCTTCACGTACGTGCCCTCTTCTCCTCTCCCTACCCCCTATGACTCAGTACTTCAGGGTAGGGACTGGGGCCACAGGACAGGTCCAGGAACTGGAAAGAGCCTTGGGCCACAGGCTCCCTGCCCCGTGACTCTATTATGTCCTGTACGTGGAATGCTTCAACAGCAAAAGTGAAACATTCGCTCACCTGGGCAGTGAGCGGAGCACAGGACTTGGAGCTGCGAGAGCCAAGTCCTGGTTCAGGCAGGGACTTATTGGGTGACACCGGGCAAGGTGACTGTGTGAAAACACTCACCCAGGGTGAGGTGTATTTTAAACCCTAATTTTGCAGCTACATGTGGGCTGCAATGGACATTTGGACCTCCCCATGTGGGGCAAGAGTCAGCATGTAGCTGTTGTGATACCGAAGCAGGGACAACACGGGGGCAGCAGAGAGCTAACACGGCTACCGTGCTTTTCCCACCTGTCTCTGTCCCCTGGGTCCCAGGGATCTGCCGCTACCACTGCTCCTGCCATCACTTGCTGCTCTTTGGGACCCACTGCTTCTCCTGCTGCCGCCGGGGAGGGAGGCAGGCCCTGGGGAACAGCAAGCACTCCTCAAGACTACCTACCTGCCCACCCCCTCCACGGCAGCAGAGAAGTGGCCGATCCCACGGAGCAGCAAGCAGTGGTGGCAGGAGCAGTGGCAGTAGCCCAGGACCTACTGCTGCCACTCGCTGCTCCCTGGGACCGGTAAGCCCCTCTGACTCCCAACAACTTGTAGGTAGCTGCTGAGTAGCCACTGGCTACCTAGGAGCTGTACCATGTGAACATGTGTGCACAACTCCCCAAGAGTTCAGGGGCGTCTGTGTTGGCAATAACGAACACATAGGAGGAACAACACGTATTAGCAGCACTCCCCGTTTCTCAGCCTAAGCTCAGTATTTGAAAATGGGAATGACAACACTGACGTGAGGATTAATGAGATAATGATTGTGGAGCTCTCTGCACGCTTTGCACTATAATAACAGCAAACATTGCTAGGTAAATTAACCTCTCTCTTCTGCTACGTCCCATCCCACAGAAGGTATACTAGAGTTATACTAGGTATCCCATAGCTATACTAGAGTTCCTCAGGGTGTGCTGTGCTGTACATCTCACTACCAGAAACCCACAGGGGGCTAGCTAACAGGAAGTCATGCAAATCATTTACAGCGTGATCCTGAAGCTCTTTGGTGCTGTCACTGGCCTGTTGCACTGGTGTTGGCACAAAGCACTTGTATGGATGTGTTCAGAATTGTGCTGTAAATGGCCCTTGATTTGCAAATTTAAAAAATAAATTATTTTGCACTCGGTAATAGCAATATGCCAAACTTGCAATAAAAAGTTGGTACATATTTAGTTGTTTGTTTTAAAAAAAAAATAATTAGGATTTATTTTTAATTTATGAATGGAAAATTCATATTTATATTTAATTTGGTTTGTATATTTTATTCAAATTATTTATATAATAATTCAGATTTATATTTAATTTATGGGGGGGGGAAAATCAGAATTCGATTTTTGACTGGTTGAGGCTCCACTGAAACCAGTGGCAAAACTCCCCTTGATCTCAATGAAGCCAGGATTTTATTGTTCCTAATCCCTTGCCAGCACTAGCTGTAGCATCATTAGCATAACCCGACATTTCAGCTGGTAATTACATGGCAGCAGATTCCCTCTCTTCTCATTCACTTAGCCAACTTCACTTGGTGACTGAGGGAGAGGGGAGGATCCCTCTCAGGTACCAGCTTTCAGGAGGCCCTGTCCGGAGAAATGATTTTAAAGGCAAGTCCAGCACTTACAGTAGTTGGAGCATTGATGATGGAGATATTGTAGCCATACTGGAAAGTTCCTCCAATCCCAGCAGCACACACTGTCAGAATCAGGATCCTGCCTTGAAGCTTAGGGGGACAAAAAAAAAAGGGGGGGGGGGAAGAGAAAATGTTTTAAAAGGGCGAAAGATTTGGAAGGTTTTCCTGACTGGAGCAACAGTAACTTGCTCCAAAGTCATGATCTGGGTGGAGTGGTTTGATGGGGCCCCGCATGAGCAACCAAGATGGAGGGATACTGGAATCCTGACCCTCCGGAACCCCCACTTCAATGCCTAGGAGCCAGTGACCCAGCACAGCACCAGCTGCAAGGGATCCCCTCCCTGGAGGGAGGGAGGACGCTCCGGGAGAAGACGGCCGGCCGTAAGAGCAACTGTTTCTCTGAGAAAGTCACACGCTGTCAGTCTGGCTGCTGCTACGATGACGGGCCAGCTGTAATGCTGGGGCCCGCCCAGAGAAACAGCAACCTGCGTGGAGGAAAATCTGGGAGAAATGTGCCCCCTGAGGCATCCTTGAACAAATCACTCGCTACTGCTGGTAGGGGAAGAGAAGAGACTACAGTGCTGTCTCTAAGACAAGACTGCTCAACTCACCCTTTTTAAACTTCAAGGCGCCCTCTAGTGCCTAAAAAGCTATTTTAAAATGTCACTGCAACACTTACCAAATCCAGACCACGGCTGTTTTTCTATCTGACCCCTTTTCAGTTCCAGGATCCGGCCCATGGACCTAGCCCCAACCCTTAAGCCTCCTGCTGCTCTGCTCGAAGAGGGGGCTGGGAGAGGCTGCCACGTGCGCTAGTGGCTGGAACGGGAGGCAGGATGCTCTGCTCCTGGCCTGCCTGCCTCAGCCCTGTCTTCCTGTGGTGATGGTGGTGCTTAGGGTGGCCATACCTCCCCTTTAAAAGAGGACACTTATGAAAAATACATGTTGCAGGGCTGCAGTGGTTCCAGTGCAGCCCTGCAACATGCATTTTCCATAAGCGTCCTCTTTTAAAGGGGCGGTCTGGCCACCCTTGTGGTGCTGGTCATCGGCTCCGTGCATCACTGCCTGACCACTCTCTCCTCGTGCAGAGTCTGCCACCGTGCGCACGCCTGCACCGCCTCCTCCTCCTGCACCAGCCCTGCCCAGCCAGCCGCCATGTGGTGTCGCGGGGGCAGGGTCACGCAGCTGCGCCTGAAGCTTTGCGCGCAGCCTGAGCTGTGGCTGGCAAAGAGGGCAGCAGGCTGGGCAGCACCATCGCAGCCCACGGCTGGCAGGCTCGAGGGGAGAATCTGGGCTGGGGGGCTACTGCCCCTAAGCAGGGGGTCTGGGGGCGACTGCACGTCGCACATGCCTAGGGCTGGCTCTGTCAAGCCCTGAAAGAGTGAGCTCAGGGGAAGGGAAAAGAGATGGGGGCATGAACTCAAAGATGGGAGATGGATTTATGGCATAGATCAAGGTGGGGAACCTCAGGCCCCAAGTGTGGCCTGCAGTTAGTCTTTATTTGGCCCCATTTCCTAGATCTGCCCTCTGTATCCAGTTCCTACCCCCAAGCACTGAAATACCAAGCTCAGGGGAAGACAGTGGAGAGGAAGGCATGCACACATGGGGAATAGATCCATGGCACACTGGACTCTCCTTTTCCTGAGTGCACCCCTTAAGCCCCCCCACCCCCAAGTTCTATGCGGCCCTCAGAGCTTGTACTAATTTTAAGGTGGCCCATGGGAGGGGAAAGTTCCCCATCTCTGGTGGTTGCTGTACTGGTATGACAAATCTGAGAGTCACAAGTGCAGTCCTTCACCATAGACCCTACCTATCTGCGGGGCTGCCTCACCCCCTGGGTTCTGGATCGGCCCCTGCGGTCATCCAGGGGTGCCCTGCTTGAGGTCCCCCGAGTCTGCTGGGGGGCCACATGGGAGGGCATTCTCAGTGCCCGCACCATGGCTGTGGAACTCCCTTCCGGTGGAGGCCCCGGATCTCCCCTCCTTTAGAAGAAGTTGTAAGACCTGGCTGTTCCGCCAGGCATTTGGCTGGGGAGAAGGGCGATGGGGTGGGGGGAGTGGGTCAGGGGGAGTTATTTTAATATCCTCCTTTCGGGTCTTGTTTTTAGTTTATTGTTGCTGTTTCTATGGATTATCAGCCACCCCGAGCTGCCTGTGGCAGGAAGGGCGGGGTAGCAAAACTTTTAAAATAAATAAATATTAAAATAAATGGGAGCAGAGTCTCCAATGCAGGGATTGTGCCCAAAGTAGCTTTATTTGGACCAACTTCTGTTGGCAAGTGGTATTGAGCTTCAGAGCTCTTGGAAGCTCACATGTTGTCGCCAATAGGAGTTAGTCCAATTAAGGGTAGCAGCTGAACTACTTTTTGTCTCTCCGACAAAACTGAACGGGAAATTCTGGTCTGTTTCTGAGCAGCAACAGTAGCAGCACCAGGGACGCCAAGGTTCCATGTTTCAAGTCTATGTTCCGAGAAAGCAAGGGCAGCATTCTGGGAAATATTACTCTGCAAGCCGTGGCTTTACCGATGTGACTAACAGTACAAGTGCTGTCAAAGGAGCAAGGCTTGAGGGACGGGTCCATGCCCGCCGAGTGGTGTGGCTGTGGGTTGCCCACGCAAGTGGAGTGAAAGGGCAGGGATTCTAACCGGCAGCGCCCTGGGTGTCCATCGTGCCCACTCAGGCAGACTCCACGCGCTCCCTCCACCACGGACCCGCCGTGCAAACAATTCATACAGGCAGCCGTTTCCCCGCCGCCCACCTGGCAGCACCCCCACCCCAATCCCAACCCAACCCAACCGCCGCCCTCTGTCGTGACACACAGCCCCGGACACCATGGAAACAGCATGAAACTGCAGTAGCCAGTAACCCCTTCCTGTCCAGGAGATGGTGCAGCCACTGGCCATTCGTGGACTACAATGGAGGCACATATTACTGGGCGGGATGTGCAGGAAGCTGCCGTCTGAGCTGCTGTCCTCCATGGGGTTGGCTCTTCTCTTGTGCACTGCGAAGGAGCCTTGTGCTTTGAGCCAACATGGTGGTGTATTTTGCGCACGTACTATAAGAACTCTGCGGGGAGCTCCCAGCAGGGCTGCGGGCAGGACTGGGAAGGCAGCCGGGATGCGGACCTGTCTGCTGTCATGGGTGGGAGCCCCGGTTCATACAGGCAGAGGATGTGTGGGCACCTGTCCCCACGTACTGTTTTTCAGCAGTGCCTCGTGAGTGGCGACGAGTGGATGTTGCGCGGCTCATGGGCGCACACATCCCCACGCTCCGCCTTCAAACAAGCAGCTGGATGCGTGGTTAATGGGTGGCCGTGCGTGGATGCATCTCATTAAAAAAACACTCAAAGTTTACAACCTTCCTCAAGGAAAGCGCTATAAAGCTGAAACGTTTGCACACACATCACAACAATGAATGGTCTGACGTGTGGTATGAGGGGCAGGAAATGAATGGATGAACCATATCGCCTACCTACCTACTTTGTCAACGTTTAAAACGCAGTAATAATAAGCATGTAAGTGATCAATCGGCTTCCCAGGATACAGCATTACTGTAAAATTAGAGCTTTATCCTATGGCCATAGAGGAGTAAATTGCGCATTTCTAATTTGGTGGGATGCTATTCTTGTCATCCCTTTTCTTTTACCTAAAATTATGTATAATTTCTCCCGTGCTATTTTAACAGAAAGTCTCTTCCCTTTTTCGGATAACGTGACAAAGCATCTTTCACGCACTCTTTTGCACGTTGGATGCCATAGTTGACACCATCCTTTCAATTTACTCTTTCCTGTCACACTGTTTGTATACTGGTATTTCAAGCGTCCCATGGTACTTTACGCCTCTCCATTTTTGATCAAGGAGAGCACATAGTCTGGATGATAGCTTTTACTGGACTACGCTTGGTGAAAGTATGCAAGCTTTCCAGCCACACAGAACCCTTTCCCAGGCATGTAACAAGTCAGAACTATGAACTGAGAAAATGCTAGGTAGGTCACTCATAACAGTTCAACTGTTTAGTACCAATGTGAGCACTTAGTGAGGACACAAGTCCCATAGAAGTGAGTATGACTCAAATGAGTGCTTAACCAGGGATGGAGGAGGAGCTTTCCCCTCCACTTTGATATTTAGAACAAGCTCTCTGGGCTGGATGAGAGTCTGGAGTAGGGGTGCTTAAGGAGTGTGCTGGGGGAGGAGGAAAGGGATGGTCGGGTCTCGGCCATGGATCCATCCCCCTGTCCCTTATCTCTGCTCTCTCCAACTGAGCTCAGTCTTTTGAGATTTCAGCTAGGTCCATGGGCCAGATTTAAAAAAAGCAGCCATGGGCTGGATTTAGTCCACAAGGTGTAGGCTGCAGGCTGCTCCTCCCCTACCAGTTGACAGGATGGAAAACTGGGCTAAAACTAAGAAGATGAAGTTCAACAGAGATAAATGTAAAATTCTGCATTTAGGCAAGAAAAATCAAATGGACAAATACAGGATGTGTGATACCTGGCTTGGCAGGTACCTGAGAAAAGGATCTGGGGATTGTAGTTGATCACAAACTGAACATGAGTCAGCAGCGTGATGCAGCCGCAAAGAAGGCTAATGCAATTTTAGGCTGCATTAACAGAAGCATCGTTTTCCTGAGAAGTAATAGTTCCACTTTATTCTGCGCTGGTCAGACCTCATCTGGGGTACGGTGTCCAGTTCTGGGCACCGCGCTTTAAGAAGGACATCGACAAATTGGAACGGGTTCAGAGGAGGGCGACAAAGACGGTCAGGGGTCTGGAAACCAAGTCCTATGAGGAAAGGCTGAAGGAGCTGGGTATGTTTTTAGCTTAGAGAAAACTAAGGGGAGACATGATAGCGATCTTCCACTACCTGAAGGGCTGCCACAGAGAGAATAGCAAAGACGTGTTCTCTCTCCCCCCTGAAGGCAAGGCTAGAAATAATGGGCAAAATTAAAAGAAAGTAGATTTTGGTTAAACATTAGGAACAACTTCCTTACGGTAAGAGCTGTTCGACAATAGAACAAATTGCCTAGAGAGGTAGGTGGTGGGCTCTCCTTTGCTGGACGTTTTCAAACAGAGGCTAGATGTCGGGGATGCTGTAGCTACAGATTTCCTGCACTGAGCAGGGGTTGGACTAGATGACCTCCGTATGACCTTCTAACTCTATAATTCTACCAACTCCCTCCCCCCCACCCTAAACAGACAGAGGAAGATGCGGTTACTCAGTTTTGAGAGTCCTCTGTAATAGCCTGGTTTGTTGTAAGTTTTACTCTGTATTTCTGCTTTGCCTTTGTAAGCTTCTGTCTAGTGTTCTAAGCTCTACTCTGGCAGATGGGATAAAGTATTTATGGAGGCCTGGTTGTGATGCCGTGTAGGAGAGATTTTTGTGCTGCTCTGGATGCAAATGGAATAACTACCAAATGATTATTTATTTGCATGCCCATTGGCAAACGTTTGCTTCCTACCTTCCACCCCCACTACCCAAGATGGCCCGAATTTATCTAGGACAGCCTAACTGCCTTTGAAACAATATTTGGGACAGACAGACAGAATCATTGCACAGCGTTGCCTGTGTAGATGATGGAGCAATAGGGAGTGCCCAAGCAAGACAAGAAGCTAGCACGTTGTTCCATGACTCTGCACTGGCACAGATCCCACACCTAGCACGGCACCTGTACTTGTGGAGGGGGGAGGGGAGCAGAGCTGCAGGGGCACTGGGTGGCAAGGGATGGTATCTGGGGTAGCGTCTCTGAATGGCATAGAGGTGCCAGAGCAGTGGCATGGAGCAGGGCCCTTTGCTGCTTGCTGAGTGAGGCAGGTGACAGAGGCATAGCTGCAAAGCATGCAGGGGGTGCAAATGCACCAAGAGCCTGGGGGGGGCGGTATGTGCCCACCTGGCTTATGCCAGGCCCCCTTGATTGCACTGCGCAAGGGGCCATTCCCAGGGGTGTAGCTAGAGTGGGAAGAAGGGCCCTGGTGCAGAAGATGAAATGCCCCCACATCCTCCCAGCCACTGGGGACGCGGCTGCCCCAGGGAGTGCGGGGTACCCAGGCCTGTAGGCTCCCGGGCCCGCAGGACCGAGACGAGGTCAGGCAGTGGAGGGCGGGGGAGCAGCAGCTGCCACCAATGGCAGAGCGGTGCCACTGAGCTGGCAGGGCGGGGCTGCGGCGCCGGCAACGTAACGAACCCGCAGCCGGCGGGGGAACGGGGAACCGCGGCCCGAGTAGGCTCTGAGGGGCCGGGCTACCTGTGTCTGCGCGTCCTGCTGCTGCCGGGGCTCTTCGTCCTCCTCTTCCTCCTCCTCCATGCCGGCCGGCCGGCCCCGCTCGCTGCTGGGGAGAGAGAGAGACCGGGCCAGCCGGCTCCCGCAGTTGTTAAAGCCGCCCGGCACCGGCCAGGGAGGGGGCAGCGTTGCTCCTCCTCCTTCTCCTCCTCGCACCAACCTGCCGCCGCCGCCTCGGGCTCAGTGCGCGCAGGGAGCGGCCCCTCCTCCACGTGCCCAGCCAGGAGCCTGTCCAGCCGCGCCTGGCGGAGGAGGCGGCTTCACGCGGGGCGGGGGCCGGACGGTCCGCTCTCTCCAGCTGGGGCTCGGCTGCCTAGTCAAAGCCGGCGGCGGCGGCGGCAGCTCGCTGGTTGCTTTCGGGGAGAACCGGGATGATGCCGAGTCCTTGGGAATCTAGCGGCCGGGGAATCGCTCCCTCCCTCCTCTGCTGCTGGGGCCGAGCAGAAGTACGAGGCTCTGCTGCTCCTTTCCCCGGCCCGACGGGGGGCTGGTTGGGGTTGGGCTCCGCTCAGCAACGAGCTGATCCGCGGTGGCAGCGCCTGGCGGCCTTCTGCGCGCTTCATCCAGCAGCTGAGATGAGCTCTGGCAAAGTCGGGGTAGAAGATGGTAGAGTCCTGGGGGTCTGGCGGGCCGCTCTGCCGGCCCCTCTGAATACAGCGCCTTGCTTCTGGGTCTGGGGTGGCCCCACTGAGCAACGGGCCAGGCAGGAAAGGGACTAGGGACGTTTGTTCTGCCCCTTTGAAGCCCTTGAGGAGTAAGTGGTTTGTAGCCTCTCCCATTGCAGCCCCTGCTTGGATGCAGACGGCAGCTCTTCGCAGGGGGTATTTTCACGCAAGACACTCTTAGCCACACTACCCACTTCCCTCCCACCCAATATACACGTTATAGGGCAACACTGCAGCCCTGCAACATGTATAGTGGGTGGGGGGAGAGCGTCTTGTGTGAAAATGGCCTCAATGCCTCGGTTGGTTTTTTAGCACCTACCCACCCATCATGCATGTTGCTGGGCTGCATCGCATGTTGCAGGGCTGCATTGGTGCCCTATGCAGCCCAGCAACATGCATGATGGGTGGGAAGGCGCTTGTCTAAAAAACCCCTCTGCTGTCCTGCCAGTGTACAGCTATCCAGTAGCACATGGGCTAGAGGATCCTCACGCTTCTGTCTGTGTGACTCCCATTTTAAGACTTGACTAGAATCCCATGATCGCCGAAAGCAACAGAGACGCATACAGCCTTATCAGGAATCGGATCAAAAAGTCTTATCACAAAGTCTTATCCATAGGTGATTGGGTCCCCCACGGGGTTCCAACCCACAATCTGGGAATCTGGTTATAAACACTACCTGCTTCTTTCTAGTGGAGGGTCCCTTTTTTCTGTAGAGTGTTGGGCATGTGTAGTTTGTGTATGCAGCTGAATGGCAGATAAGAACTGCAAAAGGAGTGGAAATGTGAGTAGGTTTTACCATCTAAGCCTACACATGGAAGCAGTTATGACTTTTCTGTGCATAACTTGTCTACATTACAGATTAAGGGACCAATCTTCCTGCATTTTTGCTCTCCACGCGTGTGGGTGCTCCGTAGAGCCACGTGGCAGCCATGACATCCCTCCCCGTCCAACTTGCTTATCTGAAAACACCCAATGTTTCTGTTAATGCAGCCTAAAATTGTATTAGCCTTTTTTGCAGCTGCATCGTATTGCTGACTCGTGTTCAAGTTGTGATCAACCACAATCCCTACACCCTGCTCACAAGTGCTGCTGCCAAGCCAGGTATTCCCCATCCCCGCATTTGTTTTTTTCTTCCCCAGATGCAAAACTTTACATTTATCTCAGTTGAATTTTGTCGTGTTAATTTTAGACCAGATTTTCAACCTAAGATTTGTTTGAATTCAATTCTGTCTTTCAAGGTGTTAGCTACTCTTCCCATTCTTGCAAGACAAAAACAAAACAGCATGCAGAACCTGCTTCTCCCATATATTTTTTTTAAAATGTGTGAATAGATTAGTTCAGGGGATGTTTTGGCAAATAACCCTCAAGTATTAAGGCTCAAGCCCCTGGGTCCCAGGGTGCCCCCTGTGGTTGTCCGGGGACACCCTCCTGGAGGTCCCATGTTATTGGCAGGTCTGTACTGACAGGAGGGCATTCTCAGCGCCGCGCCGTTGCTATGGATTGCCCTCAGCCCGGATCTCCTGGCTTTCAGACGTAATTGTAAGACCTGGCATTTCCGCCAAATGTTTCGCGGGCGGGAGGGATTGAGTTAGGGTGGGCTAAGTTTTTGCTGCAGGCCAGTGTTTTTAATTTAAGATTTATATTTATATGATTTTAAAAAAAATAAAAAATCTTGTATTTTATGTTCGTATTTATGATTTTATGTTCTGAGCAGCTCCAGGTCGCCAAAGATGAGAAGAGTGGGATAGTAAGTATAATGAAATAAATAAATAAACCAAGGTCTAACAATGGTGCTAATTCCTTTCTGTGCATTTTTGGTAACCTGGGCAAGGGACACTTTCCAAGTCAGTTCACCTGGCGTGTAATTGCCAGTGCACAAGGCAAAAGCTGGCCCTACAGCAATTGTGGGATTGCTAGCAGTGGTTGTGACAATAACTGTGGCAAAATTTTCAGCATGGGAAGTGCAGTGTCAAAATCAATAAGGCAAAATAGTTATCTTCCACATGAAAGTAAAAATGCGTGAAAAGAGACTCATGTGAATGCACCCATTGTGGGTGTGAACTGACTGCTCTTAAACCAGTTTAAGAGGATAAAGAAGCCTAATGAAGCCAGGGACAATTTTGCCTAATGAGAGTCTTTCAAGCTAGCAAAAAAAGGTTTGATTTTTTTTTTAAGAACCACACAGACTATCTCAATACACATCTTTACTCCTCCAAATCCGATAGTCTACTTTTGGGATCTAGGAACATGGCACTCTTAGGCCTTTTTTTACATGAGACGGGCCCACTCATGCCCACACAGATCTGCTGTGTGGGCATGAGTGGGTGCTTCCCATGTGAATCCCACAGTGTGTGTGTTCACTCCCGCAAAACACGCATGCACACTCACCATCACCCACTCATGGAGCAATTGGCCAAAACAGGAATTACTCTGAGAGTGGGGATGGGGGGGGGGGATTGGTGTGTGCCCTGTGTGCATTGCCCCCCCCCCGCACCACCCATGATGCTGCGCGCACACCAAGCTCCACCTGCAGCCCGTATAAAAAGGCCTTAAGCAGATTTGTAACGCAGCCAGGGTTAGAAAGCTGCCGTGCTTGGAAATTTTACTTTGAATGCATCTTCCTAGCTGCCAGAAAGAAGGTTACAAGCAAGGCGATGATGCCTCGCTTCTCTGGTTAATCTTTCAAGAGCTGATAACACCTTTTGCAGTGCTCAGCTGTTAGAAACAGAGTGGTAACTTCCCAACACCTTTCACTTTTGTGAGAAGTGTGATTTGCCCGCACAGAGTCACTTCTCCAAGTGTGTGTCGCTTTGACTGCATTTGAGAAACTTGGCCCTGTAGCCATTAAAGTTACATTGCATAGGGGTAAAATTGCTAGCACAAGCCCAGTCATTGTCCACTGCAGAACTGTCGCGGGGGATCTAAAATAATGCTGGTGTTTATTTGCCGAGCCTTACTTTCTGTGTTTGTCCCTGGTTGTTTGTACTTGGTGGACTGTAGCTGATTAAAATACAACATCACTCCTACTTTAAAATGTTAACTACGCCCCTTACAATGAGGGATTTCATTCTGTCAGGCTGAGCTGATGAAATGGCCCCTGCTGCCCAGGGGCATAGCTAGACTGGAATTGGCCCTAGTGCAGAAAATGGGCTGGGCCTCCCTTGGGGTAGCCAGATATGCAAATTTCAGAGGACACTTATGAGAAATACAGGTTGCAGGGCTGCACTAGCTCCAATGCAGCCCTGCAACCTGTATTTCTCATAAGTGTCCTGAAATTTGCATATCTGGCCACTCTAGCCTTCCTCTCCCAAGCGGCAGGGGACGCAGGGTGTTTTCAAACAAGATGCTACCCGGCCCAGCCACCCAGGAGCCGTGGATCCGACCGTCTGTCTGAAGGTGGAGTGCCTGGATGCATGCTCCTGTAAGCCACGGAGCACCTACTCATGGCCATGCCGTGGGGTCGGCCAAATGTACGGTGGCTGCCTCGGTGGCCAGGGCAGCCACACTGGAAAGTCGCCTGTTTGAATTGCTCCCCACGCACGCTGCCTGTATGGGTGCTCCATGGCAGAGCCACACGGCAGCCATGCCACACACACACCCCATTGGTTTGCTCATTTGAAAACACCCACAGCTGCACTTGGGAGTGTGGGCCCCACATGCTTGATAGCGCTGGGGTGACTGCACCACCTGTCTTTACCATAGCTGTGCCCTTGCTGCTGCCAGAGTATTTGAGCACCTCTGAACCTCTAACATTTTCCTGCACGACACCCCAGAGAGGTAGAGAATTGCTATTATCCCCATTTTACAGATGGAGAAGTGAGGCACGGGGATATTAGTTAACTTGCATGGGGGAAACATCACGGGGAACTGAATCTATTCCCCCCCCCCCCCATTTTAGTCAAAGACTAGTGCCCTAAGCACAGAACTAGTCCCCATTTTTGTTTCTCCACGTGCGTTGTTGGAAACGTCTCGTTCTCTCAGACCCTTCCAGCAAAAGTTCTAATCTGAAATGTCTTTAAAAGTATAATCCCTGTGGGAGAGTATCTGTCACCCTGCCAGCACCTTTATTGCCTTAACAACCCGGGATTACTTTGCTGTTGCTCTGGAGCAAAGTCTTAAGTTCATCACAGGGATAAGAAGATAGATTCTGAGAGGCCAATCCATAGTAACTTTATTGAGCCCAGTGGCTTTATTCTGGATTGATGCTGGTGTAAGAGTGATTAGAGTCTGGGCTGTCTGTGGATCTTTCTTTTTTGTTTCTCAGCTGGTTCTCTTCCTAACTAACCCCCCTCCTTCAGCGTCTCTCTTGCTGCCACCTACTCTGGCTCCCTTCCCTTCTCTGTCTGAGTTCCCCAGGCTCTGTCATGGATCTCCTTGCCTGGTCGTCTTGCATTTCTCTCTCTCAGCAAACTCACAGAATCTCTTGGCTTCCAGTGCCACTTGGATGACATCCAACTCTTACCTTTCCACGCCCCCCCCCAATCTAGCCCTCTTGCCCCTTCCTTTGTTGCCCCTCTGTTTGTCCATTCTAGACTGGAGTGCCTTAGGGCAGGGACCTGTTTCTCATATAATTGTTCATCCCCCCCCCCCCCGCAGGCATATTTCTGACAGTTTATAAATAATATCAGTAATAATGAAACAATTCTTTCCCAGGTCAGATAAAGAGGGGGCTCTCGACTGAAAGCCCAGATAATTGCAGAGACCAGGGCCCAAAAGCTTCCTTTAAAATCATTTGAGTTATGTCAGCGCTTTACTATTGTAACAAGTTTAGTTTGACAGTCCCTCTGGGCTCGTCCTTCCACCAAACACCCTGCGTCACACTAACCTGCCTGGGTTGCGGGAAGCTGTCCGGGCGTGTCCGCTCTGTGGTTAACCAGGGAGGTGGCTACCGTGTGATACAGAGTGTTTTTAGACAAGCGCCTTCCCACCCATCATGCATGCTGCAGGACTGCGTAGGGTGCCAATATGGCCCTGCAACATGCATGATGGGTGAGGAGGCACTTATCGGCCCTTTTCACATAAACTCTGACACTGATAAAATGGATGTTACATTTTGTTATACATGTTGCAGGGTCCCCATAGAGCACACCTGCAGCCCTGTAACATGTTATTTAAGAGCCATTTTATCAGTGTTAGAATGTCTCTGTGTGAAAAGGGCCATCTAAACCCCCCCGAAGTGCTATTCCACCCCTTCTCCAAAGCACAAAGGGTGCTGCCACTGTCCCCAATCAGCCCAGGGACAGTCTATGTGCTAGCCTTTGTCCCAACCCTCCTCTGTGGTTTTTTTAGGGAGTCACTATGATTTGAGTATTTATTTTACTGTTTTTCTAATCCCATTAATTCCTTCCGAAATTGCTCTATTAATCCTTTAAAATTAAATCTATGATCTACTACTAAATCAATTGATAGTACTAAAAAACAAACTTTTACCAGTCTTTGCAGCTTGTTCATTCTTCCCTGGGATGTCTCCTGCTGTTCTGTGTCCCACCGTGAGAGTCTCCTGCACTTTGGGAAGCGTGTTGGAGGATTATTAAAATCTCCAGTGCAGGAATGTGTGTATTTAGTCACCCATTAAATTGTGTTATAGACACTTGGGTAGGCAGATGTCTTGCCAGCTGATTGTATTGCTCAAAAGAGGGCATAGACTCATAGGTAAGAGGCTGTTGTATTGCCAGGAGCAAACCTGGGCTACACTTTGGCATTTACACCCTTCTGCATATCATTATTATGATGTAGTTGGTGAACAGTTGTGATTAAAAAAACCAAAAAACAGATCCCTGCCCCCAAGGAGATTACAGTCTAGAATGGGCAAGGGAAGGGGTATCAAAGGGGAAGGGCATACATGGAGAGAAAGGGATACATTCCGGAAGGGGAGGTGTTGCGGGTGCCTTACACTTGACTTGGTTACAAGGGTTCTCAAGGTCATAACACAAGGGGTGTTTGCAGGTAGACGAGGAGGCAGTCTGCTTCAAGGGTGCACCCCCCCCGCCCCCCAGCTTCCGCCTGAGTCCAGCCCCACCTGGGTCGGGTTCAGATGGACCCAGCAAGTTTCCCTGGCCCATGGTCTGCCCCTGTGGTGCCCCCCCCCCCACCATAGAGTTGTGGGCAGTCACCCAAAGCTCTAAGCTGGCCCCTGAAACTCTCTGGTGTTGTCCAGGGTAACGGCCGGCTGGAAGTGGAACGGCCATGTGCGTGAGTCCACTTTGGGCTGGTGCCCCGGGTTTGGCCAGTCCGCTCTGCCAGCAGTGGTCCGGGATGTTCCTTTAGATAGACGGGCCACCCAGGAGTGAAGTGGATGGGCATGGCCAGCACTGGAGCAGCCTGTCCGTCTGGAAACACCCAAGGAATGGGTGGGGAGGGGGGAGGGAGAGGAGAAAGGGAAGGCCTGACAGAAGAGAGACTTTTAAAGGGGACTTGAAGTTGAGAAGGGAGAGAGCAGAGCGTATGTTTTCTGGGAGGGAGTTCCAGGCATAGCGGGCAGCATGAGAGAAGGGGCAAAAATGGTTTAGGGAGCAGGAAAATCTGGAGCAGGTAAGGGTGGTGAGAGGAGAAGTGAAGTTCCCAGAACAACCTAGCAGGAAATAAGGGAGGAGTGAGGCCATGGAGAGCCTTGAAAGGGAAGACAAGGAGTTTGGGCTAGATGCAAAGACAGGGAGTTTGGGCTGGTATCTGCCAGGTTTCCTTGGATTTGTGTGTAAAGAAATGTAGAGCTAGAATTATCTAGTCCAGCCTCCTGCCATGAAGCAGGAGCCAGAGTCCCTGCACCATCCCGGAGAGTTGCCTGTCTAATCTACTTTTAAAGGCCTCCAGTGATGGGGCCTTCACAACCTCCCTTGCCAGATTATCCCACTGCCTGGTAGTCAGAAAACTCTTCCCAATGTTTAGCAATAAGTAATGGCAATATTCACAATCAAACCTCATCATAATTACATCCACCTGAAAACAGAACTATACATCATTCGCGGTGTAACCAAGCCAAGCACGTGCACCTGAGACCTTGCGTCTTCGTGAATGTTACATCCCTTGCCTCTCCCTCTGTTCCCCTTCCTTTGCCTCCTCCCCCTCCCCCACCTCTCAGATTGTAAGCCCTGTCTGTTCCATTACTTTGTAAAGCACCAGGTACATTGCTGGAGCTATTTAAATGCTTGCAAGTTGCTAATAATAATAATTAATAACAAACCCTGCCTAGAAATGAGTTTCTGTTTACAACTGTATAAGGCTCCACCAGACACTGTGTGGCAGGATGGAGTCCTGTGGGGCTGCTTGCCCTTTAAGGCAGCTAGCACCAGCATAGGGGGTGCATGAGTAGAGCTCCAGGTGCTGGAATGGAGTCACTGCATCTAATTGGGAGCCAGCTGTATGAGGGCATGGTACTAGCCAGCCTTAGGGAGCCAAATCTGAGAATAGCTCACCACGGAAGGAGAGAACAAACCAGTAGGACCTTAGAAGAAGCTCTCTAGCTTCTTCTGAGGCACGGTAATAGCCAAGGGGCTTCTGGTTGTTAGGACTTTGGGGTAGCCAGAGCTGGGGAGCGTGGCTGAGAGACTTTAGAGTGCTGTGGGAGACACAAAGGGAGTAGGAGCTGTGAGAGAGAGCTCTCCCTTGACAAGACAGTGCCAGGGGTCTGGAAAAAAAGAGGAAGGACTTCTGGGGAAGCCGCTCCAAGCCTGGTGAGAGTGGCCATCAAGCCAAGAAGAGGGTGGCTTGATCAAAGACGGGTTTACAGGGGACAAAGACAGTGGGTTGTCTCTTGACCCAGAGGGAGATACTAAGGGCCGCTGTGAAGGGAACAGTGTTGCCAGAGAGTATATGGTGGAGACTTGTAAATAAAGGACTTGCCTGCTCTTGAGTGGGTCTGTTCTTTCCTGTTAGGGAGGTCCCAGCGGGTGGTGATGGGCGATTGCTCGTTGACCCCTTGGGACCTCCCCTGTGGTGTCCCACAGGGTTCTGTTCTGTCTCCCCTCTTGTTCAATGTGTATCTGAGGCTGCTGGGCAAGGTCATTTTGAGGTTTGGGGTGAGATTTCATCAATATGCTGATGACACTCAACTCTACCTCTCTTCTTCATCTGACCCAGGCCCTGCAGTCTCAGTGCTTACTCGATGTCTGGCTGCTGTTGGGGACTGGATGAGGATGAGCGGATTGAAGCTGAATCCTGACAAGACTGAGGAGATGATGGTTGCTTGGCCTTGTGACCTGGAGGGGACTGGGACACCTGACGTTGATGGGGTCTGGCCCCCTCTGGTCGATCATTTTGCAGCCTTGGGGTGCTTTTGGATCCCTCGCTGTGCCTGGGTTACCAGGTGATGGCAGTTGCTAGGAGCGCCTTTCACCACCTTTGTCCGGTGAGGCGGCTGCAGCCTTTTCTTTCTAACTCAGATCTGGCCACTGTCATCCATGCTTTCATCACCTCGAGGTTAGACTACTGCAACGTGCTCTACATGGGGCTGCCCTTGGTGACTGTTCGGAAGCTGCAGCTGGTGCAGAAAGCAGAAGCTTGGCTCCGTTCGGGGACGAGCTGCCGGGAGCATATTACACCGGTACTTCGAAGTCTGCACTGGCTGCCTATTTCTTTCCAGGCACAATTCAAGGTGCTGGTTTTGACCTTGTGAAAGCCCTAAACGGTCTGGGTCCCATATATCTGAAAGATCACCTGTCCTACTATGTCCCAATGTGGCTCCTATGGCCGGGGGCCCCCTCTTGCGGGTTTCATCTGTTACCCTTGTCCGTGGGATGGGGTGTGCAGGAGGGCGTTCTTGGTTGCTGCCCGTCTTGTGGAACTGCCTTCCCTGTGAAGTTTACTTGAGCCCAAGCCTGGGCATCTGTAGGAGGCAGTGTGAAACATTTTTATTTAGAAAAGCGTTTGGTTGGGGTTTTGGGTAGGTTTGGGGGGAGGGTGGGAGCTTTTATTATTTGAATTTTATTATTGATGTTTTATGAATTGTGAGCTGCCCTGAGCCTTTATGGTAAGGGCAGCCTATAAATTTGAATAGATAAATAAGTAACGAGAGCTAAGACCCCAAAGAGACTGCAGTTATTGGGCCCTAATCCTGAGGGACTTACTCCTGGCAGGCCTCACTCTGCTACACACTGCTCTGCCAAGATGAGTGCAGGCCAACTATATTAAACACTGGTTCCACACACGCACACCAGCCCCCGGTGGAATAAATGGGTGTTAACAAACATGATGGAGGCCTGTGAGCCACTGGCATGTTGGTTAGTACCTCACCAGATGTTCTCCCAGGTGTGTCGGTGGTGAGCCGGGACTATAACCCTGGAGACCTCTGGGATAACAGCCCAGGCTGCCATCTGCCTGGTCAGGCCACAGCGCGCGATAACATTTGTTATGACTCGCTGTGACGTGGCCCAGATTGGGTTTGCCTGGGTGGGGTGCTGGGCGCATCATGGCCTGGCGGCCGACACACTTATTGGTTGGCTGGATCCCGTCGGGACTGTGTTGCTGGTGGGTTCCTGACCCCGGTTGGGTTGTGGCAGTAGCGCGCCGCTATCACGTCTGGTAACACCCAAAGTCTCATAGGTTGGTTAAAGCCAACAATTCTGAGGATTTGAACCCAGGCTGGTTGCAGTGGAAGGATGGGAATTTGGTAGGTGAAGAGGTCACACCAGGGATGGCCAAGAGGTAGATTACAAATTAGTCGAGTGGTGGAGTGCTGTCCTCTCCACTCCTGAGGCCAGTTGCCATGACACCCTAGAGTTAGGAGCCAGTGGAAAAGGTCCCAGTCTGAAGCATCCTAGCCAGCAAGAGGAGTCCTCTCCTGGCAGAGGACCGGATCACATGCCACAAGTCTGGTCACTTATGATGTACCTTAAAGCACATACTACTACTTATCACTTCTATAGCGCTACTAGATGTACACAGCGCTTTAGTCACAGATGTTTGGAGACGGGTCCCTGCACGATGGGCTTACAATCCAAGATGGACATGGGTGAGGGGGAACACACGGATGGACACACACACATTCCATTTTACAGATGGGGATCTGAGCCACGCAGTGAGTTCGTGGCTAGGGTAGGATTTGAACCCTGGCCTCCCAGGGCCAAGTCTAGTACCTTATCCACTACACCCCACTGGTTCACAGCCTGAGTGTGCTGCAGCCTGCCAAAGGTCTGTTTTTGTTTTTTAAAAACATAGTTGAATCATCTTTTTGTTTTTTAAATTAAATGAGTTTCTAGCTCTGTAGGAAGAAGTGATACTCCTGCTGAAGTGTCCCAATGGAGAAGGATTTCTTATTTCACTTGAAAGTCCCCTCTGCATTTCAATGGCCTGTTTCCTACCAGCGACCTTTCATCCTTCTCTTTGGCTTATTATTGTTTAGTAGTTTGTGAATTTTACACTCTGGTTTCCGGCAGGATTGGTTACACCTCATTAAATCCGGCGCTGGTAACTGGAAGACATCATATGGTGGGTTTAGCTGACGTGACATTTATTACTCCAGATGTGGCTACGTTTTTTTTCATGCGCATCCCAGAGACAGTAAAGCAGCCTCACTAATAGCGGCGCTGCTTAGCTCCTGTAAGTGAACACCCCAAGCAAGAAGACACTAATAACGGCACTAGCAAAGCCACTTCTTCACAAAGTAATAGCTAACCTTTATTTACCATCATCCACACTGTAGGGTTGCAACGCTCTTCTTTAAACTACGGTACAAACCAAACCGGCCTCCCATAATACCCCAGTGTAGAACCGCCACCTCAGGTGTATTCCGGTGCTGGTTACGGTTGTCTACCATTAGTCAGTGGCTCAGCTTCCACTAAGTTTAACTTGGAAGGATTTATGCCCTGTATCTGCACATTCCAGCTACCCCTGAGATCATTGCCCTGGAATAACTACCTAGTTGCTTTGCAAGTGTTCACCCAAGCACAGCATGGGTAGGTTACCCCAGGGGGAATGATTGTGCCTTTGGGAAAGGGTGTTTTAGTGCCAGGTTGAATAGGCTGGTTACTCTCCGCGCCCCTCCCCAAATGGCTTGTTCATACAGATAATTATTCCAGATTTTAAAAATCTACCCTGTTTTGCCTCTTGTTTCTTCAGAGGTTATAACCTCACCTTCTGCCTCATTTTAACCTCTGCTCTGCTAATGTGTGAACAAAATCAGGTAAGGGGGTTCTTACTCCTGAATAAGTGATTGTGTGGACAAACCTTAATAGGGTAATGACAGTAATGTTCATTTGCCAATGGAACTTTGCTTTATCCATGTCACCAGTGGGGCTTTCTGACTTCACCTGTTTATGCTGCTGCCTCATGAGCTCCCCCTGTTGGTCAGAGTTCATTGCGTGGCAACATACACATGGAATAGCAAGAAGTGGGTTCATGCTGCTCCATCAGGGGATGACTCTAGTACAGGGGTTCTCAACCTTTTTCCAGTCATGAGCTCTGGAGTGACCTAAATGACTACTTAGGAGCACTGCATAATTTTCAGGAACGATTTGCATAAATATGCCTCTACAATTTAATTAAATTAAATTCAGTGGAAATTGAGATTAATTAATCAATTAATACTAGTTCACTTTTACTTTAACGAACGAAGGACTGTTTCAAAGTGCTCCCAAGCACTCTCAGCGGCTGGCTTGGGGAGCACTTTCACACACTGACTGAAGCTCCCGAGCACCAGGTTGAGAATCCTTGCTGTAGTACCATGGGACTTGGGACTAATTACTTTAATGCCGCCTGACTGTGAGATAATGTGCATTTTAACACTACAAGTAAGTTCCAGATGCATTTTTCACATGCACACTGCCCTGAGGCAGTTTCTGGATGCATTGTTCACCCAAACGCTGCCCTGTGGCAGCCTAAAGTAGCCGCAGCTGTAGATGTGCCAGGCTGCCATGGAAACCAAGTGACCAGAGCTGCCTGAAGCAAAGCAGTTTACCAGGAGAACTTTTTACAACACATGTTCTGGGAGAAGTTCTACGCAGAAGTTCAAAGATCTGGGTGAGTGATTTGGACACACAGAAAGTTCAGGATGTAACAGCAAACATCCAGGAGAAATGTGTGTGTAAAAACACCCAATGCTGCCTCCCCTTTGCCCACTAGATGGCAGAATAAGCACAAAATTCCCTCACATTCCCTCACAGCTTGCACGCGGCTACTCTCTCTCATCTACCCTGTTCTATATAATTTCAGAGCTGTGTATGCCAGCAGGCATCACCCTATATTTTATTTCAAACTAGGGTCACAATATCCTCCCCTTTTTGACTGCACCCTAATATGTTTGCATTTATTTATTGTTATGTGTATTTATTAATTTGTGTAGCACCAGTAATGTGCCTTCCCCGAGGGATTTGCAAACCAGAATCCGCTTGGGCTGCCTGCCGTCCACAAGCCGTTTACTCTGGAGTAGCCCCATTGATTTGAAGCTTCAGTGGAGCTACTCTGGAGTAAGTGGTTTGCGGACCATGGCCTTGGTGATATGGTCAACAATAGTATGATTGACTTGGGGGCTGGTTGTGAGGAGCCCAGGGCTTGGCCTCCAGCCTCTGTCTACACTCGGACTGGAGAGAGGTCAGCATAAACAGAATGGTCTCCTGTTCTGTAAGTAATGGAACTGGCTGGGATTCACCCTAATGACTGAGGGTAAGAAATCCCACAGCCAGGGGAAAATCATGTCTCTGGTACCGGAGTTTCATGGTGTGGTTTGTCAGCCACACAGTGTCCTGAGTGGTTATAGCTAACCTAGCAGGTCGTGGAAGGAGAGTCTTGGAGAAAGATGAGGGCTAGATTGACCAATAAGACTTTTATAGCGGTGCAACACCATGAAGTAAGTCTGACCCTGTCACAGTGGCAGAGAGCATCAGGGCTCTGAGTTGGGAAGTGGTTCCTACTATCCTGCTGCCTGCTAAACAGAGACAGAGCAATGGAAAGGACTGGATGCAATAGCAGAAGGGGATCACAAGCCTCTTTGGTACTCGTACTGATGAAAAGTCTGAATCCCTCCTCGGATTCTTTATGACCACTTGGTAAGTCTAGCAACAGAGCACTACTGCCCCCATTACAGCCTTTGGCAATAGGAGAGCATACTGGCAGCAGTAGTGCTCTGAAGTACTAGCCTAGTACATCTGAGAGCTACTACTAGCTCTTGGAAGAAGGGACTGTACTTTGGAAGCACAAGACACCCAATGAAATTAACCAGGGAACACCCGAGGAAATGATCATGGGGTGAGTTAGAAACCAACGAAAGGAAGTACCTTGTCGTCGTGCAGTGTGGTGTTAACCTGTGGAACTCATTGCCATGGGATGGTGGGAAGGTTGATTTATTACCATAAATCAACCTTCCCACCATCCCATGAACCCATTGCTGGGTTCAAAACAGATTGGGTAAATTCATGGAGGATTGGGTCCATTAGTAACTATTGGCAACATATGTCAGAGTATTCAACCCCGATGGCCAGAAACTGGCAATGAACCACGGGGAAGGAATTGCTCCGTATATATCTTGTTTATATACACTTGGGCTTAAGCATTCAGTGTGTAAAAACAGATGAGCAGCTGGTGCACAGCTACACAGCCTGGGGAGTTTGGGGTGGGCGGGCAGCTCCGAGCCGGGTCAGGTCAGGGCACTGAACCGATGTGGGCCCGCAAGCCCTCCCCAGTACCTCTGCCCCCTCGGCAGGGGAACAAACGGATGTGTGGCCAGGTGGCCCAGGCCCCGGTGTACCCCCAGCCCCCATGATGGACAGTCGTGGCTGCTCATCATGGTGGCCCCCCTGATTCCCAGCAGGGGATGGGGCCACTAATAGACACGTGGGCCCACATTGGCCTGCCTGGGCAGCTCTTGGCCCAGGCTGTGGGTCCGGAACCATCTGGGGGAACCACATCTGGGCC